>NNCF01126649.1:1122093-1206807 GCA_002313205.1 Laupala kohalensis | reverse complement strand
TCTAATATCTTTTACATTGCCTATGAAGACCTTGCGAGACAACGAATCTCGAGATGTCGTTTAAATATAGAGAATGGTAAAGTTTATTGAAGTCAAGAATATACAGAATATTTTTGTTATAGAAGTCCAAAATGTGTATAATAAAAAAATACAAAATATTTCTTTAATAGCCGTGTAATGAAACATTTTATCTTTTTACGATTTACCAGCGGTACTATTAGTCTTCCAAATATGGGCGCCGTTTCAAATAAACCTACGATTGGTCGAACGAAACTTTCCCGTCTCGAAGGGAAAGCAAGAGGAGGGAGGCGTTGCATACCTAACAGATCCAAGACTGGTCAGAGTGTGGGACTTAGAAAAATAAATGGGCCCTTTTATGTTATCAGTAGTGTACCTTTGCTCGGGGTTGCCTTGGCACTGGTCCTCGCCACCCAGTGATAAGCAGAGGAACCTTGCAAGAACTTGGACTCTGATGACGCTAAATCCTAGACCGTCCGTGCATGGTGAAGAGTCACATCCTACACGAGGTGACCCTTTTAACGCAGAACACGGCCGATCTAGAGGAGTAAAACTCGAAAAAAATCACCAATTTCGTGGTGGAAGTTATCATGCCCGGGGAATGAATGGCTGTGGGTTACTCAGTCGCAAAAGAAGCACTCCGGACACCTGGCGACCACCGGTTTTATGAAGCCTAAGTGTGACAAGCGGGGCTCTGTTACTCCTGACCTACAATCCCTAGCTGCTCGGGGGAACATGATGAAAATAATGACCAGAAGTCAAAGTAAACTAAGCCATGTCGCTCAGCCTGGGCTACCCAGGGAACGCGTCCCCCATTACAGGGAGGGTTCGAAAAATTAATACCTGATAAACCCTCTCGAAAACAACGTATAGGAACTGACAGTCGTAACGAGGAATCTCAAGATGACTCAGAACCTCATCCATCAAACAAGGCAACTAATACCAGACACTTAACAAAGAAGCCTTGAAAACTAGAGAAACACCGAGAAATTGTATGGTGCACTGAGTGCGTGAGAGAAATAACAGGTCTAGCAAATCAAAAAGATATCTTTGAACTTTGGCACCAAAGACATGATGGATCCAGACAAATGAACTCCAATAAACTTGAAAACCAAAGAGGATTCATATAAAGTATTAGAAATTGACCCAACTTGAACAAGACAAAATTAAGAAAAGGTCCTTCTGTATATAAAACAGGAGAAAATTAATGATAATCTACATCAAGTGTCAGAAGAAGAAAAAGAAGAGGAGGATAACGAGAAAGAGGACATACATACGCTTTAAGAAATAAACAAGCTTGACTCTATCACAGAGGGTAGTCCATCAGTTGACCGGGAGGGAAAATACTCAGAAAATGAGCGCAGAGAAGAAATATTATATCATTACGAAAATGTATCGAAAACTCCTATCGCACAACTGGACCAGCCACCGAAATTAATCATGAATAAAACCACAGCAGCTGTTGTTCAGAAAGTTAACAGAGAATTGCAAGATAACCTGGATAATGAATTAATAAAGATAAACAACATCACATCGCTGAACCACATGACTTACGCGGCTGCAAAAGTAGTTGTAAATAATATGTCTGGAATACCTGAAACATAAAATACGAGAATATTGTCAGTGTACCATCAGAAGAAAATTTTCAGGGTTCTCTTATGAACTCAGAATAGAGAAGCAGATAGGGAATCACAGGAAAGATTTATCTCAGGTTGTAGAGATTGAAAGAACCCAAAAGAATGGACAGAGAAAGCAATCACTAGTCTCAAGAAATCACTTTTTGAGAAATACCAAATCAAGGAAGGACAACTAAAAAAGAAAAAAATGAAGGCCGTGAGTAAGATACAGCATGGGTACATTTGATTGGTCCGTGAGTTATTTCAAAAGGATGGACAGGAAAACCCGAAAATTCCTCACTATACGTAAGATTGTGCGTCCTCCAGCGGATGTGGATCGATTGTACGTTCAAAGAAAAGATGGAGGGAGAGGCCTAACCCTACTTGAAAATACATTCAAGATAACGGTCATGGGACTTCGAATGTACATGAAAGGAAAACCACATTCCAAATATATGAAAATGGTCGAAATATGTGATGAAAACAAAGTACCCAGTATATCCTTATGTAGACTAGGAAAATCGTATCAAGAAGAAATTTTTGGCACTGAAAACTCACAGGACTGAATAACTGCCACTACACAAGCCAAAGAACTGTGCAATCAACAACTCAAACACACATGGAAAAAAAGAATCTTCATGGCCAGTATAATATAAAGGTTACCGCTGAAGGCATTAATGAAGGAGCCTCATTTTCATGGCTAAGAAATGGTAATCTGAAAGGAGAAACGGAAGCTCTGGTTACTGCTATGCAGGACTAAGCAATAAGGACCAGAAACTACGAAAAAATGATATTACATCAGGACACTGATGACCTATGCCGACTATGTAGAGAGAAGCAAGAAACAATCGACCATCTAGTTTCAATGTGCCCCATTTTGGCCTAGAATGAATATTTGTTGAGGCATAACAGAGTTTGTTCATATGTACATTAGCATATATGTAAACCTTTCGGGTTCACTGTGAAAGATAACTGGTATGAACACGAACCTAGTTCTGTGAACTCCGGTGAAAAAGACACAACCCTCTGGAACCAACCAATAAATACAGACTGAACAATCAATTCAAATAGGCCTGACACTGTCCTGAAGGATAAGGAGAGTAAGTAATGTCTTCTTATTAATGTTTCTGTTCCCAACGACATGAATGTTGTGAGCAAAGACGCAGAAAAACTGCTCAAAAATGTTCAAATCTGGCTATTGAATGCCAAAGAATGTGAGGAATGAAGACAAAAGTCTGCCCTATTTTCATCGGAGCCACGGGAACAGGGAGCAAATATATGAAAGACAATCTTCAGAAAATTCCTGGAAAGGCCTCTCTTTCTGAGGTCCAAAATATAGCCATTCTGGGGACGGTTCATATTATCCGGAAAGTGTACACCTAAGAATTTATCTAGGAGACGCAGCCTAAGGGAAGTGGAACTTCCTTGGACGCGTTCCAAAATAATTACCAGCTATGCTGAGAAATAAGTCCAAAACAAATAATAATAATAATAATAACATTATTAAACTTACGGAAACTTGAGTAATATCAAGTATCACAAATGTAATCTTCGTGTGGCACAGAGGATATTGGTGGATATATTTCTTAAACATAAATGAAATGTTGGGACGTCTGTAGATTGTTTGTGGTTGAAGTTCCACACGTTTATCATCTGAAGAAGCATTTACCTGCCCGTTATGAGTAATGCATCTACCGTAACCTAGCTTCAGTCTCGGAGGGATCGACGCAAAGGGTCGAGAGGATTAAGGGCCCCATCCAAGCATACGTAACCCAGTCCACGTGGCATGCCGAGAAATTCACTGCTGGCAAGCGCGTTCACTCAATTTCGCATTCCTGACTGGTTGGAGCGGTGTGCATTACATTCCGAACTCATAGAAGAACCTGAGCATGAAATTCAGATTTTGGTCGCACTGTGTATACCAACCAGGAGAGGTGTTTGAGTTTCGTCAATTCTTACTGAATCGCCTAGTATTCATTACTTGCAACTACAAAAGTCACAAGGGCTTCTCTTTCAACTTTTATTTTCACACCGGTATATACTATTTTGTTGCGAAAGAAGTGAATGGAAACATTAACAATGATTGCATTGTAGATACTTTTATTTGACTTGACTCACAAGTTTCAAATAAATAATAAAATTGTCCAACACATGCATTTATTATTTATTTTGGTATCCCCCTTCATAGTTCAAGCAAAAATTAATTTTCCCTGTAGTATTCCGAACGAACTCTTTCCATTGCTTGTTTAAAACTTTGATTCGAGTTACATTAACCAGGTTATCTCGTGAGCATCATTAAAAAGACCAATTTTCGACTTCAAAGGCAACATATATCTTTGTAGCATTCTTATGTTTATAAAAGCAATAAAAGAGAATGGGACATTAGGCTTCCAAATTCCAGTTCATAACTGAGGACGGACTATAGAAATGTGTATACTTAGTTTTTCTCAGTGTGCAAGAGGATTTTTTCAGTCAGAAATAAAATATTCTCACCGCTTTTTTACATGCGTACAATTCCTTTCCTCCCTTCATTTCAAAGTTATTAGTATTTTCTTTCAGTGGCCACCGACTGCCCGCAACTGAGGCGTCACCCAGTCACTTGGGAGTAGTCAATGTTTATCCAGCTGGTATGACCAACGAGTAAAGAAATGCCAACGATGCTGGATTGTGGAGAAGCAATGAGAAAAGAAGATGTAAAGGAAAAGGGATAACAGGTAAAGGTCAACAGGGAGACCGAGTTTGAAGGATATTGTATAAGAGCAAGACGGAATGGAGCAGAAGGGATTCAAAACGGACACTACTCACCAGGGAACAGCTATAAACTCATTAGAGAGAAGAGGCGAGAGGGCGCAAGAAGATCGAAGTGAAGACAGCGTCGAAGAATCAACAAACAGAGAAGAGACGCAGATCCTCCATGGAAGACGATTCCAATGAAGAGTTCAGTTAAGACGAATATAACTCCCGATAGACGGGGCTGCACTGGTCGTGATTGCAAGATGGTCGCAAACCTCCACGTCCTTATGTGTACCTGCTCTTTGTCTGTGCTCTTTCCTCAGCTGACGTCATCGACCCCCTCTCTTGGATACTGATGCAGTGTCAGCAATGACCCTTTGTCTTCGGCTCGTACAGCGCTACAGACGGCAAGCGAGGTCCCTTCAATCAGCTTCTTCGGGTCCCTACTCCTCTCCCCTGGTTTTTCCAACTAAACATATAGCTATCAAGCTTGATTTAGTCTGACAATTAGTTTCATAATACGACTGAGTTTCATAACTTAATTAAATTAAATATAGTATTTTATCCCAGTTCTATTAGACAATTTAAATCAATATTTTTCCATGTACGAATCGTCAGCACGACTCACTTCTATTTAATAACTTCTTGAGCAAAATCAATTCGTTATTATTTATTAAATTATTTATTAATGTAGCTAGGTAATAGAAAATTCCCTATTTGTTATAGATGATAGTGTTGCATAATTATTTTAATATCGTGTTAGAAATAATAAGAATAAATGTTTTCCAGTCACTATAAATATTAAACAGTTCCAAAAAGAACGAAATATAAAATTATTGATTGCTCTTCTAGCATGTTTTAGACGATGAAAAATGGTTTCGATTTCACATAAAATGAAAAAAAAATGAATAGAATTAGAGACCGTGCAAGTCGAAAATGTGTATTAAAAAAAATAGTTTTGTAATGACAGTGTTAAAATGCTGTAACTTTCTTAAATCACATCAAAATTTCACAATTCTTTCTGAAATGTTGATAAAAATAATACCTTCTATCATTTATTAAACTTTAATAAGTGGAAATATAAAAATATCTTACAATGTAGATTTGGTAACAGCTGGATGCAATCGACGGTGCATTTTAACTACTTTGAACAAATTCATGTTGCTTCTGTTCCTCATCATCTGATATTTCAGAATTAAATTTTGTTACCAGAAATGAATCTTGATTGACAAAACTATTATTATTGTTATTATTTTTTTCATGAATCAGAATGGAAAGGTGACTTTAAACGAAATTTATAATTTATCAGAGCTTATGTAGTATTGTAAGTAACGATAACTTAGTATATAAATTTATTTGAATTTCTAGGGTTTGCAAAGCCGACTTTTATTTACAAATCTGTATCGTTTTCTTGGAAACGATGTTATCAGCCATTTTTTAAATGTATAATTCTCCTTTTATCGCAGAAGAATCAAAATCAAACAGGTAAAACAAAATTTTACGCTTTTTCAAACGTATGGTTTTATATTTCAATAATTCTCGGTGATTTTAAGGTGAAAGATGATTAACATATCTTGTGACATTATCACTCATCAACGCATTTCTGTAAATTATTTGGAGCTTCTTATTTAATTTCTAGAATTTTCTCTATCAGAAGAGAACTTTCTGCTTTCTCTTGTGTGAATATACGTGAATACTATTTCTGGTAATCTTTATAAACACTTTTATTCTTGTTTTACTTATTTCCTCGGACTTTCCTTTTATTTTCCAGGTAGTTTTCAAATTCAAGGCAAATTTTTAGTCACTGACTACCTGTAACGACACACCGCAATTCCAGATGCGATGTGGGTAGTTTTTGGGTAGAAGCGGGATTCAACCATAAACCACAACCTTTATGGCAGAGTTCGCTGCCACCAGCTTGGTTTCCCCAAGCAATCAAACACACGTGAAATAACACTAAATTTTCCTTTAATACAAGTTAAATTGCAATCTGCGTATTTACAAATTTGAACGAACTCTCAAATCATAAATACAAGTTTGAATTTGTTATTACAGAGTTCTTGCTATCTGAAAGCAAAAATTACACACAGATATAAATACTAGTGTTATCAATTAACTCGGAAATCTACCCAGATTATCCGAATCTCAAAAAAATTACAAGATGCTATCCCGAAATAACTAACTGTTCCATGTTACGTCATTCGCGCCTAATAGCAATGTAATTGAATTACCGCAGCAATTCTCAGTGGTCTGACGACCAAAACTAACCAAGTCATATCTCAAATAATCTGGGTACTTCCATGCCCTCCGCAGAGTCTCTAGTCTGAAAGTCACTTAGGATCTTCAATCCTCCCAATATATACCAAAGCGGAGGTCACGTGATCACGCCCTCGCTAACGCACTGAGCACTCTACATCATCTTGGTCACGCCTCAGCTTCTGAGAACACTGCGTCTTTTCCGATCTGCCAGCGTCCTTTTTGGGCTGACTATTATTTTTGGCAACCGCTAGAAATATTCCATTCCCGTGCCACGCGCTTCTGCAACATTCTTCTGAGGGCGTTCCTACACAATTTTCAGAAGTAGGTTGGAACTGTTCAGCCTCTACACAATGAACGGGAAGTCTTAGTAGATTTTCCTTATTTGGCGGCGACTGGCCCGACCCTTAATCTCCTTAGGAATTCCCGGCTAGCAAAATGCTTGAAAATGTTAACATTTCAAAAATCTGTACTGCACTGGTCCTGATGTTACACCACCCCTTCACCACAAAAAATGGCTATCCATTAAATACAAAAGTTATTGACAAAAAAAGGTTTCTTTCAAAATGTTGAAGAGGTTTTTGTGAGCAATAATAACTTGTCGAGAACGTTACTTACTCTTCAAGATAACATTATAGAACGTTCAGCTTGAGGTCGATTGACTTGCACTCTAGTAATATATGTCCTTTCTTTCTAATCTTATTTATTAGCAATTATTTTATTTTTATTAGCACCTCATTTTTATTAAAAGAAAGCTATCAACCGTTTATTACCGTTTACTTCATTTCTAGATCACTAAATCTGAAAACAAAGTACTCTCTAACCAAATTTGTATCATTTACCTAATTTTTCAGTAAAATGTCTGTTTTGTTGTGTATATAAGAGGTGAAGTAAGGAAAAGCAATATTCTCATCGGAAATTATTGGGGAAAAATGGCAGTTGTTTTGTCTTCTTTTTAGATAGATAGTCTGGCACTTCATTTAATTCCCAAAAGAAAGTTAAGTCAAGCTGAGGTGGGTCACAAAAGATTCCTTATTTTAGTTAGAAATACATTTGCTCTGTAACATGATAAATAGCATTTTATTGTTAATAAGACAATAGATTTGTCTTTTTACTAAAACAATCATCACTGAAATGGGTGGAAACGTTTTCAATGGAACATCTTGCGTACACGGTTGACGATTTTCCAATTTACCTCGGGAATATTTCTCATGAAATTCAGGTATTTTCTTTTACAAAACTTCATTTTGCCCCAACGATACTCCGATTTCTTACAAGTTATAGGAAATAGTAATGAACTAAAGCGTCGTGTAATAGCAACTCCGCAATAGGAAAGAAGGAATCGAGTAATGAATAACGCAGACTATCTTTTCCTGTGCAGGAGCGTAGCGTTTTGCACTCCTCTTCAGTCACAGTGAAAGGAATGGCGTGAGTTGCCTCCAAATGACTAAATTAGCAGGCGCACGGGTCTTGCCAAGATTGTCACTGAATCCTTTAATGCGTTGGGCGAGATGCGGACTCCCGCCTGCGACTCGCATCGTGTGCATGCACCCCGCTCTCGTTGTCCGGAGATGCGCTCGCTGTTCATTATTTACTAGAAGGCGGCTTCTGCGAGGGGGTTCCTTCTTGGCTGTACGTCGCGCCGTGGCATGTCACAGCCATGATCCCACGCTTACCTCCAACTGTGTCTCATCTCGGTTCCCCTCTCGTCTTGTATTTCCCATCCTCGTCCATAGACCTCACGAGTATGACTGTCTCTGACTAGCTTCCATTATTTTTCCTCTTATTCTTTCTTCCATACTGTATCCATGTATCTCCCATACTCTCAAGGTTGTACACACCTGTAATTATATGTTTTGTGTTGTGTCCCTATTTACTGAATCAGAGTATTAGTCTTATAATTATCATCTTATCAGGTGATGATGCTTTCCATTGTTTAAATACTTCTCATATCAAGAATATTCTACGTCTGCTCAATTAGTTTATCCATAATCTGCTTCTGATTGTGCAATATTATTATTCCATTATTTTGTTCAGTACATCTAGTCCTCTTCTATTCCCTGTCCTAATTCCAAGGCTTCTGACCTCACCGCCACCAACCCCTCATGATGTTTTCACCCACGCTCTTTTCTGTCTGTTCCTTTTATTTCGCCATATGCGTCCTTCCATCCCGTCCTCTCTTTTCTAGCCAGTTCATGCGAAGCTTGCCTCCTCACGCCAACTAAGGGTGGTCATGACGTTTTACGAAGTCTCTCGCGCCGGCATCGTGTCTCACAAAACTTTACCGACTAGGAGTTCGGGTTTTCGACTTCTTTCACCCTTGTGTATATCACTCCAAATTTAAGTGAAATACAGTGTAGTATTCAAGACATGATCAATTTATTAGCAATGGTATAATTTAGAGAGAGCCATTCATGAATGTTGAAAAAATGTGAAATATGTCTACCAATTTCATTGTTGACAAAAGTCATACATGTTATAATAAATGAGTCGAACATAATTAATGTGGCACTATATTTGATGTGTTAAAACAAGTAATGTGTATTTAGTGGATCAGAATACAAATACTGAAAATGTTAATGTTCATGAGTGTGTATCACTGGAATATATTAAAAGTGAAATATGTAAGTTATGATGGTCTTGGAAATTAATTTTTCCTACGAACTATCACCATTAATATTTCTCTGGTGCGTGAAATAAATCATATACTCATTTGTTCTGCGCATATTACATATCGTTAGTCCGAAATCATTTCTTGAAAACCATCGTTTTTGATCTCTTTATGAGCATTTACTCGCCTTCCTCTAAAAAGATGTGTTATTATTATTATTATACATTTTTTTCAGAGTTAACAATTTACCTTTCTTTAACATTTTATCACAAACAAACATATACTAGTAATTGGATATTTATAGTTCGTTTCAAGGATTATAAATATTTCTTTTCTTTTTGTTTCATAAAATTTTGTTTATTTCTGGCAAAAACTTTCATTCTTGAATCTTTAATACTGAGGTTGCCTTATTCTCTGAAAATGAAACATACTTATTGTAAAATAAAAACCCAGAAGCAAAATGTTTGCTACGTTTTATTGCATTTTTCGTGAGCTGTCTCATACAACATAATATACTTTCAAGTCAAGTGAGTCACAACTCTGATCGTAACAAAAACATTTTTTTAGGTAAAATGTGTGAAATTGTAGGAAAAACAAACATCAAATGGTAATAAATTCCTAAAAAGTAATTATTGCCAAATTGTATGTAAGACACATTTTCTTCTTTTCTTCTATTTGTGTTTGAAGTACAATTGTGAGAAATGTATAGATTAAAAGAAAGAAATGATCAACAACTATTTACGAACATCTGACACAAAAAATGCTCCTATCATCTGGCTATTCGGGCCACAGAACATGACCTGATTGTTTAGCTGAAATTCGAAAACATGAATAGATCATTGTTAATTAGTTATATAAATTGAATATTATTTGGTAGTATCGAATCAGAGAGCAATATATTGTTTTGAAATTCACTTATTGTAATATATTCAAATTTTAGAACCCCTAAAATTTGCATTAGTGGTATGTGTTATACATACTAATGGTGGGTATATTATATACTAGGGAACATACCTTGACAAAAAAGGCTGCGAATTCAGTGACGCAGGTACATATCTGTGTGTGAGTGGCAAAACACCATTTTCAAAATCTAATATGAAGTTATTAAATATTTTTCCCTTGTAATTTAAGTAAGTATCGAACGACTTTATAGATTTGTGAAATCATTTTAATACATTTATGTCTTACAGACCTTTCTTAGAAACTAGTTGCATCCATGAGACACGTGTTACATTCTCTATTTCTTTATTCGATTTTTACAACCGGACCACTAATCATGACTCTTCCTTCGTGCAAGAAATTGATCCGTACCAATGAAAATTTGATAAAATCATTCACGGTATACTTCATTTTGAAGTTAATCATTTTCAATCTTTTAGAGTTGGGAAAATATTCCGTCGAAAACTTTTAGGGCAGAGAATCCTATATTGAGAAATACCTGTTATAAATGTATCACATGTTCTGAAAGGTATTGATGAGATACTCACGATATTCTAGTCTACTAAATTCTTATCAAGAAAAAACAAAAAAAAATTGAAAATAGGTGCCAAATTCGGAATACCAAATATAATGAATATAACTTATGTCAAGGATAATGTTTGTATAAATAAATGAGTGTGGTCAGAAGACGTAAAAATGTTTTGTTTTTTTGGAAAACGTAAAGCAATGTTGTAAGGCATATGAGGAAATCAGTATTGTTGCACCAATGGATTTTAAGTGCAACTGAAATTTGTCATTCCTTTTCACTCGAATTCATTCCAGTCATGTAGAAAGTGGTCAGACCGCTTCTACCATATTCACTCACCCAAATAGAAAAGGGACGCGTTCATTGGGAGCACGAGTCCCCGTCGTTGCCACTACCATCGCGTAGGCAGTGCATTCATCTGCTCTCTCCTCCCTGCGTGCCCTGCCCAGCGTGACTTTCGCGAGATCTCTGCTCCTAAGTTTCAGCGCTCTCCGTAGTAACGCCGGTTTCATTCCTTGGAGTGGGGACCTTGGTTTCAGCAGATTCGGTCGCTTCTGCACCCTCGTGAACGCATCCCGTCGCTCCCCTTCCCTCCCAACCGCTCCCGACGACACCCGCACCATCTCCCACACTCCGTTCCCGCGTCGACGCTCTCGCTTTCCGGCGTCGTGTCCAGTCGGCGTCTAGCGTCGCGGCAAACTGTTATGCAAATCACGGAAAAGCGAGGCGAGGCGAGGCGCTCGCGACCGAGCGAGGGTCTGCGCGTCCGTGAAATTGGCTGAGAGCAGAGGAGTGACATGGCTCCTCTCCTCGCCCTCACCTCCTCCCCACCCGCCAATTTTCCTAGCCATTCACTTCCCTATCACTTCTCATTTTCATATGGTATAAATATCCATCCAAATGAGGTTCAGAAGGGCGTAATGTAATAAAGAGCAAATGGAGTGATCCTAAATAATACAGACACACACACCATCGGTTTATCTTTTTTATTCAAAGAAAAAAGCATTAAATTTACTGATCGGTTCTCAGAACACTGAGACTCTTAAAAATGTTGGGCTGTGAGTTTATTTGATAACCACAAAGAACTCAAGTGTCGTGAACAAACTATAGTGAAGAAACAAAATCCAATAAATTCCCCGTAATATTTATTTACGGCGTACTCGGAACAATTAATGCCTTCCAGAAAGGATCTTAGAAACAACCGTCTCACGGATTGAAGTAAATTTGTGAATATATCGATGGTCTCATAATGATATATCGTGGAACACGTGAAATGATTACCAATACTTTTTTCCCTTCAAAAATACTGCGCTACCGCGAGGTGTTTCCACTACATTCCTTGTTTTTCATTAAACAAATTGGGCTTCAACTTCATATTATTTAAAAACAATATTATAAATTTTATTGTTCTTTTGTTGATGTAAGTAAATGGAATTTTTGTCCCACTACGATACGAATAGTCAGAAAGTAGTTATTATTTATGACACATGAATTTTTCGGATAATTTCTTATTTACTACCCCGATAACACAAGCGAAGGGAAAAATTGGGGAGATCGGAGCAGTCTTTAACACTTCTCTTTTATTTTTACAATCTTACCGACATCTTGTAACAGTGTTTTTCATGTCAGCTGAACCTTCTTCTACAACTTACTTTAGTCGTAGTTGACAAGTAGTGCTAAGCTAGTCGTCCAGAAGAGCATCATGGGAAAATCATGTCAACTAGAAGACACGTACGAAATCATGTGCGAAAAACATATACGCATTCCGTAAAATCATGTTGTGTCATATGGAACGTATTTATTCATTAAATAGAAGATAAACACATCCTTTTATTACAATTTGGTGATGGTGTTGTATTCATACTTCCAATAACCATAAATTGAAAGTAATATTAAAAACTGTAATAGTTTATTAGTTGTACTAAATTGGTCATTTTCTTGGATAATTAAAATATATGACTTATCGAAAACAGAAAATGTGTAAACTGTGTGTCTCACTTTCTCTGCCCGGGAGATGCGTGAGTGTAACGTGAGGATCAGGCCGCATTCTGCTGTTGAAGAACGCGGGACGGGACATGTGTGTGTGTGGGACACAATAGAGAAGTTACACGAAGATCCCACCAACACACTTCTACCTAAACTCAAAAGTTCACGCCAGGAATCTTAAGCACTTTTCCCTCACTCTAGATCTATAATCTCTACAAATCCCAAACCTCCGCGTCTATATGTACTTCAAAATTACATAAACCATCTATTCGAACATGACCTGTAAGATATTATACCCATACCCTGACTCACAGACTCCATGAAAACTGTATAATGCATTCCATTTACATTTAATATTCAAACCTACTCCATTAACAACAGTCTAGACCTGGTACACAAAATTAAACACATACCCGTTCAACCCAATAGCAATCTTGTACCTTTGATGTAACTAGTCTCTTGCCCAACACCCTCACGACGGACTGCAAAATACTTATACGTGAAATTTTAGACAAATCTCATACACCGGTACCCATCCGAAGAGAATGTTTCGACTTGATTTCATACTGAATGGACATAAACTATTTCTTTTTTGAAAATAAATCCTACAAACAAAAATTCCATCTTCTCATGGGCTCCCCCGTTCTTGTGGATATATCTTATATTATATATATATATATATATATGATATCATTGTTCTGTGGATTGGCACCCTTAGAAAATTATACATATTTATTGTTTTCAACACCAGTCATCCAATTATTGAATTCATTACATACCTGGTAAAGTAAAATAAATCATTAAAATTAATAGACTCAACAATCACCTTATCAAACAACAAACAACTTTTTGACGTCGATATAAAACCAACATACTCAGACACGGTGAAACACAACTCTTCCCAGCATCCTACTTCACACAGTCATAACGCCCTCCATTCAATGATACGCCATATGTTACGTATTCTATTTTCAGAAAGAATTACTTATCATGAAACACATTACCCTGATAAATACATCTCCATTCCATACTTTGGCCACATTTCACAATCCGTAAATTGCATTATGGAGAAATATAATTGGTAATTGTGGAGCTTTAGCAACATTATCAAAGCATGATAAATTAAAAATCGTTTCTATGTTGCTCATTTGGTTGCTCAATGAGTAACATAGAAACGACTTTTAATTTATCATGCGGAGAAATATAATGTACAAATTGCAATTAAACCCCACCATTCCCCAAGAAGCAGACTCTTCTGCACACTGCACTTAAACGTAATTTAAACAACTTAAACAAATGAGGCGCGTACAATCTAAAATATGGAAACTGTGACGCATATTGGTCAATCTGGGTGGAGTTTGATATTCGCCATAAAGAACATTTACACGCACTAAAATACAAGACTGACAAATCTCTCTTTGCTACACTCCTGAGAGATTCAAATTACTCATTAAATGAAGTGGAACCAGGACACACACACATACTACAAATAGAAAATAAAAATTATTACAGAATTTTACTAGATTCTATTCACATTCAGAAATTAATAAACCAATACAAACATTTTGAATGAATAAACAAACTTCTGTCTTTCCCCAAAAGCAACTATTCTCCTCGAATCCATTTAGGACTCAAGTTCCGGCAGAAACCCACCCGCCCAGGCGCAGGAGGCGGACTCTTTTGCCATATTTTCACTTTTACTGGAATGACAACGTGAAAACAAATCTTGAGTAAAAGAGTTGTTATATCACTGGATACTCAAGGGACCTCTTGTGTCTTGAAATCATTTAGGAAATCTTCATTGCATCTTGTGTCTTAAAATCTCTTGCATCGTTCAAATTATCTGAAATATCTCAAGGGTTTGTTATTAGGGACTAATATTATTCACGTACAAAGATTATTCATGACTTCACAAAATGACCTCCACAATGGAAGCAGCTATTAAAATAGTAACTAACTTGAGCAGCGAGCCAAACGATACTGCTTACGAGTTATGTGAAGTGAAACAATCTAACGTCTACTTCAGGGCTTATTGTTTATTTTATAACCTGTCCTGACCTCCTGACCTTAACGTTATTTCTGGAGATATACTTTTTGTTTTTCTTTTTCCATTACAAATTTCCGTTATTACTTAATTTGTGTGAGATAATATTGCAGGTATCTGAAAATAATATAGAACCAACCTTTCAGTCAAAGGTCATCTGTCCCTGAAAATGTCATGAGGAGCTCCGATAGGGTTCAAGGAGGTGGAGATTCTACATTTTTTGCCTTGGCACAAGGAGATGTGACCAGCATCACTTTCCAACCGATTTGACCCCCGTCATCCGCACGATAAACGCACTGAGTGAGCTAGGGAGTCACTCTGGACGTTGAACAAGAAGTAAAATTTCCCGCGACCCCTTTCTTAAAAACCCACTGTCCAACCAGAAAATCAGCTTTCTAACCTCTAAGTCAATCCAATTTCATAAATGGCATTGTTTGTGGATATATTCATTTTTATGAAATTACTGTAATCCGTTTTAGAGAAAATTATAATATATACGACCACCACAGGAAATGGTGAAGAGCCGGAAATCAAATACGAAAACTTACGAACCCAGAATTTTGTGAAAAATCTGTAATATAGGCTACTACTAAGATAACTATTGTTTCCATAATGTAGAAAAAATCAAATTAATTGAGTCGGTCAACGCTAGATTATAGTTTTGACAAGTTATTGACATAACCGGTCTTGATGAGTGGATTTCCTGAAATCCAAAGGAGTAATCCCCACATTTCTGACATTCGCGGCTCTCTCAGCGGACCACGTCGGACATTTCCATTATACTTCGTAATAAATTGATTCTTGACGTAACATGCGGATGTTGCAGCAACTACACCTTGAATGTAACACATTGCAGCCTCATACCTGTAGCTTTATCTTATCCACTACAAGGTTCTACACCATAATTCCTTATTAGATCTTAAAAAGGCACAATTGTTTTTGGCCACTAATGAATTTATTCATATTGAGTATTGTGATACCATAATTTACTACTTTAAATAAAGGAAGTTCTTTTAAAATAAATAATAGTATATATATAGTATTTTCTTTTAAAAATTTAATGTGAAATCAAACAAATTAGACGGTGTAAGCAAAGCACTAGTGTCGTCTCATTTCGATATGATTCAGTAATGCAAGCTACAAACAAAACCCTACTTACAAATTACCACTTATATTATTTTATTAGCATTTATTTCGTGTCTACTATAATTTCACTCAAGTTTGGTGAAATAATAAATAATTAAAAATAATAATTTCATTCATTGATCATTTTTATCAATGTTCCTAACTACAACACATCCTAAACTCATGACCAGACTGTTGGGGTTCAAATATTGGTGAAGTGACGGAAGATTTTCACTCGTAGCTCAAAGTCCAGACTTTCACTCAGACTCACTCCAACTGCTATCAAAATTGTGTCTGGAATGAAAGTGGGAGGAGAATAATTCTGATCCGAATCATCTTCGTGTGCCGAGGCAAAGAAATGGTCTATTATACAAAACATGCTTCTTTAAGAATGATGACATTGGTGAAAAATTACTTTCCCTGTCCATGTGAATGTGCATGTGAATTTTGAGTCGTCATCCTCACTAAATGTTACAACACAATCGGGCGAAAATATATTCACTCAAAAAGATACACACATTCACTTCAGGGACCACATATCTAACCTGTTCATTTACTGTCGCTCATTTGCTCTACTTTCGTTTTCTTCGAAATTATATTTTGCCATAATTTCTGTCTAAGAAAATACGTAATAAATGAATCCATGTAATTTTCAATGCACACTAAACTAGTTGATTAATTATAAATTACTAGTTGATCACCCGACGTTGCCCGGGATTTTTCTTAGATCAATGTTTGTTTACTCAGAAAAAAAAATATATCTACATTTTAAGATCAAAATACTTTTACTTAATGGTTTTTAAAAACATAAATAAATCATTATAATTTTACAAATTTGTAATAATACAAAAAATAATACAAAACTTGACTGAGTACAACATTTTGAGTGTCACCTCCAGCAGCAAGAATAAATTAATCCTTGAATGAAACCATCCTTGAGCAAACAACGTTAAGTTGTCCGTGAGAGAAAAAAAGCAAACGAAACATAACCAATTAACCTTGCTTACGTAACCCTAGTTAGGCAAATTTAATCCATTTGAGTCTAATTTGTACTTATACGATATTATGTCACTGTTTATCTGAAAGGTAAACTGTAGAGTAAACCCATCCCCGTCTTTTTCGATTAAATATCTTTAATGACCCTCCTTTTGAAAATTACATCTTTTTTATTTTTCCAGCCATGGGGTTTCTGAGGCTGTCCTCCTCCCTAATCGTAATGGTGGCCCAACTCTGATATAACATCGGAAGTGTCTCTATCATCTCAGCATCTCAGGTAGAACGAACCCACTCACCGGGAGCAGCGCCGCGGTAGAAAGACATAACGGCGCCAGCGTGGCTACACCATTTCATTAAAACGCTTGTAAAATCTAAACTATTCGTCCAAGTTTTACGATTTAAAGTCTTTTTTTATCTTTGTTAAATACACAAAACAAGAAAAACCATCAAATTTGATAAAGATTGATTTTTGTTCCTAAATTTCTCTCTCACATTGAAGTATTTTATCACTTCTATTTTTAATAAGTTTTTTTCGACAATTTAGGTTAACTTCAGTGGATAAACATATGCTGTCTGAGACTTTTTTGTAGAACTCTTTGAGGCGAACAATATATTCATTGTTGTTACCTATTTCTAACCGTTTAGGCTGTGTAAGCGAATATAGCGGATTGTTTCCCAATTTCACCGACATTTGTCGTCAAAACCATTTTCCATTTTTCTTTCCACTCTTTTTAAAAATAAAATTAGCCCATGTCCATTCTGAAAATACCTTTCACTTGTTGCTACGAACGTAAATTAGTAATGGATCTGTTTTGACGGAGTGTAATATATTCAAAATACATAATTTAAATACGTATAAAAAAATTTCTCTTTCGTGATCTTCATTTCGTATAACTCTATAATTTGCATAAAATCGTTCATTTTATGCCTAATGGAAGGTAAAATGTTTTCAGTGTAGCGCGTTTTATTACTATACTTTAATTAACACGATTTAATTACTTTTTAATTAACACGAAAGCTCTTGCAATGTAAATGCTTTTAGGAAGAAAGCTTTGGAGCAAGATTTCTTAAACAGAATTTAAGTCAAAAGTTTTGGCATTCTTCAAAATCTTTCATTCTGTTAGACGAGAAACTTTGTATTACGTAGATCTTTCTTTTGAATTTCTTAATGTTTCGGAATATTCATTTAATACTTACCTTTCCCGTAAATGATGTCACGGTGATTATTTAAAGGAGCAGTCGCTATCAGAGAAATTAATTCTCATTCTAATCTAGTTCATCCTAGATAATTTGCTGTCAAGCTCTCAAACTGCATTAGAAAAAGAGCATTAATTTTTTTGTTTATTTAACTTAAGATTTTTACTCATTATTGATCCATGTGGGATTTCCCACGGTCATTGATTTCTCGATTCCTCTCGTTCTTTTTCATTTTCCACCCATACAATGTGTCCCATGTATTAAAGTCTACTACATTCTTAACGTTCACTAATGTACATTTGTATGGGTTTACTAAACAATGATGGTAGTGGGAAATCTCTCAGCCGGAAGAAAATTATCTTCATTAAATCCAGAAATTGTGCAATCTGATTTGACGCTGTAACACATATTTAACGAATTATCGAAGGCAAATTATTCCTGAGCAAAAACAGACCTGTGTGCGCTGAGAAAGTTTGGAGAGCAAAGAGCACCAAAAGCGAGGAAAGCCAAGGGACACGAATTGGTATGAGAGAGGCAAAGAAATTTGGAGAACACCTTGAAGCAACTGGCCTCATCGCGGCTTTTCTCTGGGCGCGTTTCGCGTCTGTTTGTCTTTCGCCACTCTGTTTTGTTTCACGTCTTAAACAAACTTCTCGTTTGCAGATTGAAAGCTGTTCGTTTATTTTGATTACTCCGTTGTTAAACTAGACTTCTCTCGTTACCTCCAAATGGTGTGAATGTCTTCCAAATACTTGAACGGCCATAACTTACACGAGTTGCCCAATGACAACTGAACGAAAAGTGATGTTCATGTAAAGAAAAGTAATATTTCTTGGTTTGATTTTAAATCGGAGTAAATATTCAAACAATGATCCTACACAATCAACAGTTTCTTTCACAAAAATACTTTCAAACAATGTCATTTGTGAGATGGGATAAATTAAATAAACTACTGATTATTTAACAGTATTTTGTGTCGTTTTCGTTATGTTAGCAAATATACACTTATACATGGAATCTCTAAAGAGATATCCAAACAAATAAATTATACAAGAATTATTTTAAAATGTTGAAATAAAACATAAATTCAATCTACAATTTACATTTAAAACATTGAACAATACAAATATGATTTATACATACATACACATAAAAATCAGATTTATTTATACGTCTTTACGTGAATCATCAAAGAATCCTTTCATGAGTTATTATGCACTAGCTCAGGAGTCGGCAACGTATGACACCGAGTGACCCATTTGATAATTTCAAGTGATCGACTTTAGTTCTAAAAATAAAGTATGATATATAAATATAAATTATAAAACATAAACATGAAACAAACATTTTTAGAATTAAAAAAATTTGAAAATGGATACTAAGAACAACATTTTAGTTCGATTACCATGGATCTTATACACATAAGTGTTTATGTATATAAGATCCTTGCCGAAAATATCTATGACCCAAACGTGTCTTTAATACACACATTTTGATTGATTTTGACCCACGGCCAAAAAAGGTTGCCGACCCCTGCACTAGCTGATTATCCCCGGCATTGAACGCGTGAATTATGTAATTTTGATACAAAATATATTTAATTGAATTCCTGTTACATCCGCGTTCATCCTCCAGTTTCTAGATTAATTATTTCAGTCATTATCAACAGGTCATAAATTTGTGACTATATGTAAGATGCAGATGAGGGAAGTCATATCTATCGTCTCACCTAACGTGGCGCAGTTTGTGACCGATTTTGCGTTCCTTTGTAAAAGGTGAGATATGATCAAGCTATCACTACCCAACTCCACACTCGATTGGTAAAGGTAGTCGCATCACAATGTAGTATCTTGAGAGAAGATGAGTAAGAGGGTGTTGGTCATGTTTAAGTGTTCTCTTTTTGTTCACCACCACGATAAATATGATGTACATTTGTTATCATTTATTATTGATTCAAGATCCACAGTGAAATCTATGAACGGATCACCATTTCTATAACATTGCCATTACAAGGTTACATAATATACATAATACATACATAAATCATTATACATAATTTGCATTGAATTTAATTATCACATTTTAGTGCTCTTCTTTTCTTTCCGAGGTCCGTAGTAAATCGTAGAAAAAGTTCAACTTTCAACCTATTTTCTATTAACGTATGAGGTTTGTGAATGTTCAAAAGTCCAATGGTTTTGTATTCCTTGATAAAATGTGCTGTATCCTTCCCCTAGATATCACTTTCGCGCATAATGTGATCTGGTGTCTCTGCTTCTTCGCCGCTTGCACACACATCTTCATTGAATTTTCCAATCTTCTTTGAATAAGAACTCACGTTTCCGTGACCTGTCTGAAATTCTTTACATACTGAATACACATTTACCCATTTCCTCTTTTTGTATTTGATATTAACGTCTTTGATGTATTTATAAGTTTGCCTGCCGCCGTGACTGTTGGCTCATCTTATTTGCCAACCCTGATAACACGTACATACAAAAGCGCAGTTCAATAAATATCGCGCTAACTAAACAGTTACTTCTGCAACCAAGTGCAAGTGTATGTATTTACTTGCATGTTAATACTTGTGATAATATTTCCCAGACGAACTTGATGTTCGATATGGTTCCACGTTATTGACGTTAGAAGTTCGTGACGTATTTGATATGGAATCACCACTGATATTCAAATTTCAAAAATCCACAATATTTTCATATCATATGATACTTACAATTAATTTTTTTAAATGTTGATACTCTGTGTCAACATTTTCTGTATTTTCGTTCTTCCTACAATTTACTGGTAAAAAATGGTTTAATGAAAGAGATTTTATCGCATGCATTTTCATGAACATAAAATTTAGTTTGTGCAGACATACAGAGACTTAAAAATTTTCTTTGTGACAATGTTGAAGGTGAACGATTATAGACATTTCCAACACAAAATATGTGATGTGCCTTTTTGGTAAACACTTTTAGATTTTGTTTACCATATAAACTCTAAGATCAAAGAAAGATGCCCGTAAGGACACTTTCATTGTCACTTCTAGTTTCACAAACGACTGTCATTTGGTTATACTTCACATAAGTCACACGTCTTTCGCAGAAATTGGCACAACATGAGGGTAAAATAAAAGAAACAGCGTCACTAAACAGTATTGACCCGAACAGTACATACGTACAACACTTTTGTTCATTGTGACTAGAATCCCTGCCTTATACAGATTCTCCATTGTATCAAGAGCATTAACCGCAAACCCTTCCTTATCAACTATTCATCCACAAAACCGAATTATCATGTTGGATCTTTGCTTTATTGTTTAGAAAGAGATTCCCGCTAGCAGCCATATTCACGTCTGAAGTGGTCCAACGTGAGTCCGCGTTTTTTACAACCTCCCATTGGCATCGTTGCGCGTTCTAGAAGACCTCAGTAACGAACAAGGCGAGTTTCCGGAGTAAGAGTCTGCTATGGGTTGCATGCATCATCCTCTGTCTGAGTTTCCGTCTACCTCAGATGAGTATCTTCAGAAGCGCCGAGGCGTCTACTTCTGCCGTCACCATCATTGCTGCCTCTCTGCC
This sequence comes from Laupala kohalensis, assembly GCA_002313205.1. Classification (NCBI taxonomy): domain Eukaryota; kingdom Metazoa; phylum Arthropoda; class Insecta; order Orthoptera; family Trigonidiidae; genus Laupala; species Laupala kohalensis. The sequence goes on along the minus strand of NNCF01126649.1, from coordinate 1,185,185 downwards.
AGCAGCATTCCCATGTAATAAACCGCGGACAATGTAGCTGCGCATGAAGTCCCTACGAACGCTTCGCGGTTATATAGCCCATAAAATTGCCACCTCGAATGGCGATATTAAAAACCATTCGTCTAGGGAATATTTGGTTTCAGGCTGTGCCTCAACTTGCAGAGTGGCAAGCTTTGGCGCGGGTGTATACGACTTTTATTTATCTTTTGGAAATTTATGGCCTCAAGCGCAGCTTTGGAATGACCTCCCTTATAACTTACCTGAGGAATGGAGATGGGGGAGCAGCAGGTTAGCGAATAAGCTTTTTAATTATACATGACTGTTGATTAGCAAGTAGATGACAGCGGAGAGCAAGGTTAATAGTCCTATGGGCACGGTCTCCTCTCTCGCTCGTGCGCTGTCAGGGTGGCCTATCGACCCTCTTTCCTCTGTTGGTTCCGCTCAGGGTGTGGCGGAGAGGAACACACTGGAGGTGGAGAAGGTAAAGTTAGCAATGGAGGAGTCGTAGTAGTGGAATTCCGACGCTCTTTCCAACTCTCTCGTCAAATTGCATTTCATGCCATGAAGTATGAGGGTTTTTGAATTAACGTAGATATCGTATGTATCTAAGAGCAACACTTTGCATTTTACATAGTATGGCCACAGTTTACAACGTAACTGTATGCTCATAAAATAATTTTTAAAAGATACTTTTAATTTATTCCTTATTAAACAGAATAATTTGTTCTCTTAGTCTTCGGTGAGATATATATTTTATGAATCTTATTTTTAAATATAATAGTGTTTAAATATAATAGTGAGAATGAAGCAAAAATTCTGAAAATATTATCCTAATAAAAAGAAAGGTAAAACTTTCCAAGATTGAGGATGTGCATTTTTAACAAGAGAACAGGATAATGAAGAAATTTTACTGTACAGATGAAGTATCTATTTTGTAAATCACTCTCGTGAAACTCTGGTGCAGTAAATCACTCTGGTGCAGTTAATCATTTGAAAATATTAAGAACATGACTGAGGTATTACACTATGTTTGACGAAACCTTAAAATATATGTAGGGTAAATGACAATTGGTAAAAGTTCAAATTAAATTTGATGCTTAGCTTTAGTGTGTAGGGGAAAACAAAATCAAAACTAATATAGAACAGTAGATTAAAACAATATGTATACATTTTAAAAATTAATAATACGAGGTAATGAACAAATGGAATGTTGAAAAATATTATGAAATGCAACAAGACAAAAAACAATAATAATGCCAGAAATGAGATGTCTACAAGAAATTATATTTTTCCAAAATTGCAGAATATTCACGTTTAGGAATTTGTATTTACGAGTTGTCTCTCACTGTCTGAAAATAATTTGATTTTTTCAATGTGATTGCATGTACGAGTATATTATTTACATAGTGGAAAGTAGAATTCATACCTATAAACTATGCGTATCAAATCAAACATCTGGAAAAGATGTTTGTGAAAACTTGCGTTTGTCGTATTGTCAGAGAAAAAATAATTTACCGATCGTCCCTGATGGCGGCGATAAGCAAATTGTGTGAGTAATGGATTAGATTTACTCTGGCTAACTAGGTGCGGAGGTTTCTCGCAAAAGGCAACGTTTCATCGCCACCGAGCAGAGAACAGACCCACCCCGAAACCCCTTCAAGCGTCTCTTATACTTGCACTCATTCACTATCTCGAGACTACTCCTCCGCACGAATTCACACAAAACCAATAAACGATCCTGTGCACATTTTGTCCTTACATCACTAATTGCAATCTCATTTTCCTTGTATTTACTCCAGTTTCGTCCTTGTAAATTATTACATCCACCTTCCATTCCTACCGTGCAACGTTTTTTCTGTCCCCCGTATCTCGCACAACACAATTAACATTCCAACTTCACGTTCTCAACTGACCAAGAATTCTCCACATTATGTTCTTCCTCCATTCCTCGAATTCCCTCCTCTCAGTATTCCGTTTGGAATTCCATTACCACAGAAAACTACCAGTCCGTAACGATCCTAGCATTGACGACTATTGTCTTAAGTTGCTCAAAGCCCGTCCCTAGTTGTTTCGTTCAACCCGAGCATAGACTGCGAAGTGTGAACACTCCCCAACACTAGTAGCTCAGTCTTAAGGGGAGGTGAAAAACAAGTCCTTTCCCCACCTCCGTTTCTCACCCAGGGGAAATCTGCGCCCACAGCAACACCGGTGCGAGCATGCTCGGAGGTTCCGGGCAGAGCGTTTATTCAGGAGCCAGCGCCAGTTTTATGACCAGCAACTTCCCATTCCTGCCGCTGCTGCCTCTTTTCATCCACACTCCAGTCTGTGGAGACTGAAACGCTGTGTGCGCGCGCACGCGCACTGGAAAGCGCAGTCGCGTCTCCCGATGGGCAGTCGTCTCTCGCAACTTATACTTTTATGCGGCCTCGGCACCCCTATGTGGGTGAAGGAGGGTGAGAGTACAGTGTCTGTAGTCCCATAGGGAACCAAAATGTATGGCGCCACACCTCGAATACCAGTCTCCGAGGTTCTAGCGTCGGCTGCACAACTCTCCCCCCCCCAGGACACATCTTTGGCATTGGTCACCACTCAGCTACCCCTATTCCGTCTTCCCCGACCACCACGGCCGCCAACGAAGCGAGCACGACGAACCCATTGTCTCCTTTCTAAAACAGCCACTTAATGGGGAGTGGACCACCCGTGGAGTATGCCACGCGGGTAGGGGCAATGAAATAGGGAAGGGTTGGGCGGAGACGATTCGAGAAGAGGTACGTCTGTTCTGGACGTGTTCTCCTTTTGCTTCGTAGTACCATGTTCTGTGATGTTTGAAAGAGAAATAGGAAACTAAAGAATAGAAGCGAAAGCTTTCATTCAAATGTATTCTTGTAAACATGGTTGGTAATGGACTGCAAGCACGGACCCGTCTGTGAAATTTGCTTCCAGAATGCTGTCGTTAGATATAGATGTTCGATCTTTAGTCAAGAAGTATTAAAAATAAAAGCATCAGTCGCCAAAAATGAAAATCATGAAAAATCGATGAGGATAATGTATAATTGACCAGCAACTATTTAGAATTACATCTCCATTATAAGTGTATTCTTGCATTTTGTATCATATTCTTCTGGACCTCTTTTTGAGATGACTGGAAAGATGCCATTATTAAGTACTTCAGGGAATAAATCGGCGTTGCATTTTCGGATCCTTCTCTTCCACAAATGTCTGTCCAGTGCCTCCTCTCCCTTCCAACCCTTTTTTCTTATATCTCCTGCTACCTTCCAATATCAAATGAATATTTAAATTAAAAAGACAATCGTAAATACTTAGTTCATTATCCCCCGCGTGGCCATACGCAATTTGCCTATGCTTTTTTCACAATAAAGTTTTATTTAAAGTTGGAAGTGTACAACATACAGCACTACTATGAACGGAAACGTGACAACAAATTTATTGAATTATTTAAATTAGTAAATTCCCATAACATGCTGTTTTATAAATATAGTATTAATCTGTGGAAATTATGCTAATATGGTTGGAGAAATAACGTGTTTATGAGAGTGTCGTAAAGTGTATTTCCATCTACATCACTTCAAAAGATGGCTAACTTACAGAGAGAACGTCTGCAAAAATCCGTCATAACCCTTACATTACACTTTTTCATGTCATGGCAACATTTAGCAAATGTAAATGGCACTGCAGAAAATGTATATGAAGCATGTCACTTTTTTTTAAGAAGTTAAAGTACTGGGTTGATGAAACTAAGAATGTTATTTTTCTCTAATTTTGAACGGACGGATAGTTGAAGATGTAGTAATAGAAACTTCCTAAGTTATTCGAGAAAAATGCAGCGACTTCGCATCATTTCCGTTTTTGGAATATAGTTTTCAGATTTATTAAACGAAGAAAAATCACCATTTTGTAATAATAATAAACTTTAATGTCAAAAAATCTGTTACAAACTGCGTATGACCGCGTGGAGGTTACTAAACTAATTTTTTATTTTCCGGAAGCAAGCAAGGGACCATCCCATCAATTCCCATCAATGGTGCTAAGACAGAGGCGGATTTAACATTTCAACAAACTCCTAACGATAAAAATAGTTCAGTACGTGTTATAGTATTAACATAAAACCAACAAATATTGTATTTAATAGAACACAAAAAAAGTCTTTTCACATGTACTTACTATTATCGATCTGTAAACAATTCGAAAAGTATTGTTGATATATCGTAACTATTAAATAACACTAAATTCGCGAATAATTATTTCAACAGATGCCGCCCATAGGCAAGAGCCTTGTAAGCCTTTATAAAAAATCCGCCTCTATCCGAAGGAAAACCGGAGAAAAACCCGGGCCAGGATGGGGCGACAGAATTAATTTACACAACCGTGCCAAGGTTGAGTACATATAAAATATAGTTTTGGGCAGGTAATTATATAGAACAATTCTCAAATGATACGGCCTTTTTTGGCAAAGTGCGGTTGACACTCTATGACGATGAATATTATCCCTTTTGCGAGTATTGTTCGTAAACAAAACTGTTTTGCATGAAACAAGTGTGACACTTCAGTAATTCGGTCTTAACAACACGACAGACTCATAAATATAAATTCAGGGAAGTTTTAAAATATTTAATTCCTTAATTAAAGGTGTACAATAATTTCGGTGGTGATATTTACAAATTATCCGAACAATCCTGTTTCGAATTCTGAAAGTTTCGACGCTCTACCAGGAATTGCCCTAGAATATGACGCCGTATCGTAAAAGGGAGTAAAAATTTGCAAAATATACGCAACGGGAAATATTTGGACTAAATATATTAACTAATATTCGTAATGCGTTACACAATTTACTTAATCTGGAATTAAAATTGTCAATGTAAGAATTCCATTTAAGATTGTCTTGAATATGGAGACCTAAAACCTTTGTATTAGTAACAGTTTTTAATTGTGTTCAGTTTAACGAAAGAGAAACTTGAGGTAAAGATTTTGGGATACTATTGTGAAATTACGTAGACACAGTTTTGTCAGTGTTTACAATGAGGCGATTTGCATGGAACCAAGCCGAGAGGTTAGACAAAACTTTTTGAGCGTTGACGTGTTTACATAGAAAATTAAATCAAATCATCAACAAAAAGAACCATTTTGCAATCTGATGTGGAAGACGACATGTTGTTCGCATACAACAAAAAGAGTATAGGGCCGAGAATTGAACATTGGGGAACTCTGCGAGTAAGTAGCTTTGTTTCTGAAAGACAATGCAGAAGTATTTTATTTTTATTATATGATATTTCGACCTGTTGATATCTATCTTTTAACGAGGAAGTTAGCCATTGATGTGCATGTCCACGAATGCCAAAAGATTGCAATTTTGAAAGGAGAATTTCGCGATCGATGACATCGAATGCTTTAGATAAATCAAAAAAAACACCATTAGGATTTTCTCCATGGTCAAGAGAAATGATATCATCGTTTTAGAAAGAAAATACGGCGCTAGTGGTGGAAAAGGATTTCCGAAATCCATATCGATTGTCAGAGAGAATGTTATTTTTGATAGAAAATCTAGAAGGCGCTTATGGAACAATTTTTCAAGGATTTTTGAGAAAGTGGGTAGTAGAGAAATTGGTCGATAATTACCAACATTATGTTTGTTTCCTTTCTTGTTTAAAAGTTCTACTTCAGCTCTCTTTTAATATGTTAGGAAACATCCCTTCCAATAAAGAACTATTAAATATATTTATTAGTGGATTTAATATAACATGGGACGAAAATTTAACAATAAATTCGGTTATATTATCTATGCCTGTTGAAAATTTGTTTTATAATTAACTGATGATTTTCATGATTTTACTGGCGTTAGTTTCGGAAATGATCATAGAATGGGTCACGTGGGTGGATATATTTGGAGGACATTGGTTTTGAGATATCGAATTAGTTATTTTACCTACTTCTGAGAAATAAGAATTTAATAAATTTGTGATATGTGGATTTGATACGACTTTTCCATCGTTTAGTAGGGAAATGTTTTCTTCGCGGTTTTTAGGTGACTTGTAATTTTTTACAATATTCCACATGGTTTTGGTCCAGTTGTTCGATTTTAGTATCTGCCCGTCATTTTTTATAATTTCAGCTGCATAAACTACTTTTCGGAGAATAGACTTATATTTACGGAAATAATAATGGAATTCGTGTGGATAGATACAGAGTTTTGAAGTGTAACATAAACGGTGTTTGTTTTTGGAAGGAATTCTTGGTAATTATTTTGTTAATTTGTTAACATTTTGTTAATTTGTGTATTAATAATTGTGAATTTTTTAAAATTATGTTAATTATTTCGGGTAACAAGAAATTTTATACAGTGATGTAATCAGAATTTTAGGTTTTCTACTTAGTTATTACCAATTTGCAAAATGTATTAGTAATGAGTTGCGTTTGACATTACAACTTATAAACATTACCCTTTCATATTAAAAAGGGTAATTATTCGTAAAATCATATCAAATCCCACGCTCGATCAATAGAGTTTTCAAAATGGATTTATTCGCTCGTTTTTTATTAAAAGTTAGGAACCGGTTTTCGCTTGCAATATCAGTGTCTTTACGATAATCCGCAATTTTATGACGGAAAATTTAAAACCCAAAATATTTTCATTTTTTCTGTAAATCGAAGGAATATAGATCTTTTATAATGCACCAAAGTTTCACAGAAATAATTCATAAATGGTAAAGATACAAATATTTTCCTATTGAGGGCTATAGCAAGCTGAACAGATCCCTGTAAAAGGAATTAGATCATTTCATACCGTAGACGAAAATCTGACGGGTCTGCTCTAATGAAGATTGAAATAATGATTCAGTATTGTGAATGTTGACCTAAAAACGAGGTACACAACCCATCTTGAATATCCTTGAGATACATTTTTCTCTATCATATATTAAAGAGTAGCTGATTTCAAAAATTGTAAATAATAATCTTCTAAGGACAGTAAGCAAAAGGCGACAAACTTGAAACTGAATATCACAAAGTACATGTTCAAAAAAGTTTTATAAATGTAAATATGGAAATTTTGTGAACAAAATTGTATATTTCCTTGCAAAAATGATGAAATTGTATAGTTTTCTGATATTTTTATGGTACAATAATAATTTGAATTGTCTTTAATTTCCAGATGCTCATACATGATACTTAGTGGGAAAAAACATTCATATTAATTACGAATTTCCATCCACGAGACATTGGTACATCATAGATAACTACGTTCCATCAATTTTTCGAAAAATATCGATAATTAAACATGATGTATTTTGGGATTCTAATTCGAAAGTGTCCGACGTTTTTCACTATTTTGACCAAGAACGGAAACTTGAAACTATAAATAAACTGTTTTCAAAACATCTACCAAACCTAGAAAAGCTAAAATATTGAGAAAGCTCACATACATAACAGAAATGCTGCAAACAATTAGGTTTTGACCGAAGAATGTATCGGGAAGCATTGACAGATCTAAAGAGAAAGACGAAACGGTAATCCTTTGGTTTCCAATTTATTCATAAGAAAATTATTTTAGAATTCCTAGGTGTTGAAATAAAAAATATCTTACAAACATTTAAAACAAATATAATTTTCTATTTTCCACTGAGAACACAAAGTAGAGTAATATTTGTACTGAATAATATTATGCATCAGCCTATTAGTTAAGTGTAGTAACTTCGAATCATAACGTATTGTCAAATTGTTATTTTTATAATTTTATATTATATTATTTTGTTTATTGGTTTCACGTATCGACGTTTACTATATCATATGCTATTTAATTCCTTGTAATTTTTCTTGTAACGTGTAGCAAATGACGATTTACCCGAAATGTTCATGAAACCTTGTGAATGGCAACAAACGTAATTATTTTAGTATTTTTAAGTTATACGCAAATAAATAAAAATCATTTTTATTAACATCACTCCGGAGAGGATGAGGAAAATAATTTGTGGGATTGGTTCTCACTGTGTTCTTTCCACACTCCTTAGTGGTCCTTCACGTTCAATTTAAAGCAAGTGTCGTAAATGTGTAGCACTTGTGGGAAACCTGGGGAAACCAGATCTCCCTGGCGCTTCTTCTCATAGCTCCAAATTGCAATTCCAGCTAGATTCACTGTGCGTTGTCGTGTGCAGTGAAGTAGGAGGACAGGGCACGCGGGTTGGGCCCATGAGGGAAGTGGGGAATGCTGCCAAGTGTGATAGGACGTGATTCTGTTTCGGCGCGGCGCACTCAGAGGACCGGCGTTGATGCTGCGGGAAACTCGAGGAACTAAGAGAAATGTGGGACCGTGATCTCCTACGCAGTAACGTGTTTTTACAGACCGAGGTGCTAGTGGAGAACGGCAGACTATCACAGGAAGTGGGAAATCAACTGACAGGGTCACTGTTCACCCCTACCTTCGCTGCTTTCAGTCGCAGTTGAGCCAAGTCCATGAACAGTTACGAGTATTTATTTCTATGAAAGTGAACGGCAACGACGAGGGGCGGGCGTGTCGTTGTGCGGTTAAACGCAAGCCGCGCGCCATCGCCGTTGAGCACGGGAGCGTATCACAAGTACCTTTCGAAGCGGGGAATCCACCACCACACACAAACAAATGCTTGTAGGTGTTTATGCTTCGAGAAGGTTACGGTCGTTATCGTAACGAAAATATGAGCGTGCTTCTTCGTGTACAGCGAAAAGGGATACAGAAGGGGAGCCCATCTGGCAAGTAGGAGTGGCGTGTTGTATCAGAAAAGTAGTATCAGGAGCCCAATTTGTGTGTGAAAACGGCTTATTCTTGTTGCTAGGAAACGGAAATTTTCCTCTATCATTTGTAAGGCACAGTGTATTTTCGAATTATATAACAGAATTATTTTTGAGGTACTATTAATTCGATCTTCTTTCGTGCTTTTAAATTGAAAACCAACTGGTGCATATTTGCTTTCGAATTACTCTATGTATGCACCTATCTTTTCAAAATATTTAATGATTACTAATTCACGTAAATAATTGTACCATTATTAGAACAGAAATGTGCTTTATTTACTCATTGTTTCTTCACAACTTTTACATTTCCCATAGGAATAATGATACTCAAATGTTACATACTTGGTTCTGAATTTTGCATATTAATGTTCGAGATGAATAGATGTTACAGAAAGTTTATTCATAAGTTGAGTTTGACTGGTCTGTGGGAAACAAGGGGTAAATGTAAACAACTGATCTAAGCACCACTGTAGGAGTCAGGGAAACTAAAATATGGTGAAGTGGGTGACAATGTGGATAAAATGAAAAGTTTCCACACTTTCAAACTCCGTCCTTCATTCAATAAGATCTTTTGAAAATTGAGCTATCCGGGAGATTGAAATTCGAAGTTACTGCACTGCGATTATTGCATTACAGTAAGTAAATTACATTATTAATAGATAGAGTATTGAAACATATATTATTTTTGTTATATATTATTTTCAACTGAGCTTCATTATTGTCAACTGAGTCAACACGTTTTAAAGGAACATAAAATCATTGATATTATCTTCTAGGAATTTAATAAATTCTACAGTTCCATGTTTACATTTATCCTACTTTTTTAAGGATCAGGGTAATTATGAACATAATTGTTTGCTACTAGTTTCGTGTAGTTTTGTCATACAATGAATGTGTGTTTCTGAATTAACTTGCATTTAATCACATTTAGTACGTTTAAATTATATTCCATCCATTTTTTCTTAGATCTTTCAGTGGATTGGTAGGGGGGGGTATGTTTATAAGTGATTATATTGTATCTACCTTTATACTTAAAAATAATTGATCTCTGAACAAACAAATTTGGATAGATAAGAAAGAAGAGAATATTCCGATAAATATTTGCAAATGTGGGAAACAATCTTTTAGAGGAAGTAACATTATTAACACCAACCACGAAAGACGTTGTACTAGGTATGTTTTTATTCGCGGAAATATGTAAAAAAACGCGTTTCATGTGTTTGAAATATCAATAAGCTCTTGGAGATGAATTGGAAGACACTGAAATGAATTGATAACGAAAAAACTATAATCGTTTAATTGATGACAATTTTTTTTAACTCTAAAAACAATTTTCCCTTCTCCAGTTAGTGAAAAAGAATTTAGTAAAATGTTATTATGCTTTCTGGAAGCGTTCATGGACTGGATTGTTTTATACTCCCCTTGTTTTTATACGTTTTGCTTTTTTGTTTTTGTGTGTACTTAAAGTTAAAATTAAAGTAAGTCTTGATGCATGGTCGATATAAAGTATTTATCCAGTAAAATGTGTATAATTAAAATAAAATGAGTTATTACTGGGTTTTAGGAGGTTCTGATGTTCAACGAAACTATCAGTGTTTTACGGCATTTGTAACAAAATACACAAGTAAAATGGGGATACTGTGTGAATGAAAACATTGAATCATAATAAATGTAAACACGGTAATAGAAGGATAAAAATACAAGTTAATGTTCCTACAACTACAATCATATATACTCATACGTCACTCATTCCATACTTTACGTTAGGACAGATTTCGTTGATTACAATTAGCCCGGTGTCTCAGGGATAGTACTAAATACATGATACACTTCATTAGTGAAGACTACAAAAACTTCAATACATCAAACGGTAATTCGCATGTTACGAGAATGTACATCAATTTTACATTAAATGTATTGTGATTTTTAGTATAACTTGTTTCGTAGATCCGCAGTCTTTACTACTTAATACGTGCAAAAATAGACTATTTTCCCTCCAATGCGACGTAATATCATAGTTTCTCCACATCACTTTTAGCTAGTAGTTTCTTCAACTTGAAAATGAAACTCATGAACTTAAAATTTGGAAGATAGTGTACGGGAAGCACACGGCACGCCCAGAGATATCAACCTTGCACGATTTGGCAGCGCGTGTTGGCATGAGGCTATCTTCAGCGTCGCGCGACCCCACAGGCGAAATGAATGCTAACCTCTCCTTGGTCGTGGCATATTCACAGATCGAATATCTGGTGATGACGGCAGTGTAATGCACTGATGAGGCTCGGCTGGATGACACTCAGAGTCAAACAATTGTTTACGCTACAAGAGAAAAGTAGTATGTTACTCGGTATGGAAAACAACGGTTAGTAGGATATGACAGAGAATAAAAAATTCTTTCTCACTGTTAATTGAGTTTTCATTCACAAATCATACAGTGTTGTCACTTTAACTTAAGTTTTATAGCAAAACCCCTTTGGCAATAAAAAATTATATTAATATATGAAAACTAAACTGCATTTAGATTATCCATTTATTTTAAAGAGTAATGATAAAACAATGTGAACCTTCATATATTCTACAAATATTTACATTTCATGTTTAATAATTATCATTTTATGAAGAAGGGAATGAATCTATCGGTCGTAATTTATATAAACTTACGAGGAGGTAATTAATCCGTTCAATTATTATTAATCATTATAGGAGATTGCTACATGATAAAGAATTAAAAAATTTGGTTTCATTCACACTTTCCTTCTCTAATACTAATAAAAGTTATTTGATAGCACTTACGAACTGAGTTTAAGTTCATGATATGTTAGCATGCAGTAGTTCCATCATTTAATTTTATGACTGTCATCAAACGACTTCATCTCTCTCTCTTATTACAGCACTTTTAGCATGAATGATGGTCGTTACGGAGACAATCATCTTTAGTCTCACAAATTTGTGCAACAAAATAATGAAACCACTGGCAGAACATTGCTTTAATACGCTGATATACGCTTTCTTCATACGCATTTTGATATACGTCGTTTCTTCATTTTCGAGTTTTTTGCCTTCAGTCATCAAATTTGATAACCAGATACGATTAGCAGACGAAACACCCATACAAGTTATAAATACATCACTATATTACAATTCACAACTCTTCTTTTTCGGACACTTCAGCCGGAAACTCTGTAAATCTCCCGCATTTTTCTGGGCGCTGTGGCTTGAGGTAAACGTGGAAGCGGAGGACATAAAAGATTAAGAAGCTTTTATCACGCTACGCTGGGGCCGATGGAAAGGTACGTGTGAAATATTCACTAGTTGCCCTAGAAGCCGTCTTGAAGTACGTATAACATTTATCAGGTCGTGAAAAGGAAAGGCATTCACTAGAGAAGGGAATTTCTCCAAAATTATAGAAAATTTTTATTAATTAAATTTTTACGGCACAGGTATGATTTATGGATATGTGGTTATTACTCTCTGGAACGAACACCAAGCAATATTCTTATTCTTATGATGAAATTATACCCGCTACATTGTGAAACACATGGCAACTGGTATATCTTTTTGGGAATATGGAAATAAAATAAATATTTAGACTTTTAGTGGGTTTTCGTTCAGTCACTAATATTTCGTTATTTGTGATTGGAAGTGTGACATACCTAACTCGTCTTCTTGCAAGTCTATCTAATATGATATGAATTTAAGTCTATGTTTAGTATTTCAAAATATGAATACAAAATATTCTGTAAATTAATCACGACTCTTTACGATACAGTAGGATGTAATTTCAATAGAATAGGTTTAAATAGATCCTAAATTACAATGGTATCTCATTTCATTTATGATTGTATTTTTTTGTTGATTTTCAGTACGAATGTTATAATTGAATTTGGATCGTGGAATACGTTTCCGAGGCTGCAACTTTTTATTTCCTATTTTTTATTTACACAGCACTTAAGATAATTTGTACATAAAACGAATGATGATGTCCTTGTGTTATTTGTTTTTGTAAAATTTACCTCTCTTTAGGCACTGATTTTATCAGCTATATGTTGCAATTAACAATTTTTTTAACATAATGACTCTCTCTCTCTCTCTATAAGGTTGTAATGTAATTCTTTTATGTTTCAGGTAAGTGACTCATAAATTGATCAGGTTATTTTTCCACAACTGAAGGGTAAGTGTTACTACATACCAAATTGATCACGCTAGTTTTAATTACAAAATTTTAAACTAATTTTCTCTTGTAAACATAATCTTAAAACTGCTTAAAAATTTCGTTAATTCAATGTTGTTTTGCTAAATCGCATTATTTAATATGAAAAAAACACTTGCATGAAACATACTTTGACTGACATAAAATATTCAGTTTTATTGCAAGATACTACTTACCAAAATATTTCCATGATGAGAGTTGCACTTCATAATTTTTTTATAATTTTTATAATCATAATGAAGCTACACTTGTAGGCTACCCCACTCGCTTCTCACGGAGATATCACGGGTTTCATCAAAGTAGTATCAGGAAAATTTTGTTGCTTTTTACTTCTATGCCTCAGTTTATATATGATTCATATGATTGATAAGTCTATCCTCTGTGGCTTACCACCGCAGTTGTCATACTCGAATACGGCAATCTAGATTCCATCTAGACGCTGTTCCCCCAAAACGTTTCACGATGTGTTCAGTGAGTAAACTTATGTAAATGCGGACCTTACTAGCTCTAGTCATCGTGGTCCTTAGTTGGCCGAAACAAGAGTGCACACATATATACATATGTAGTACAAGCAACTCAATCAGTAATTTTCTCAAAAATGACTCTATTGACTTAACGAAGTAGAGAGTTTTACTCCTCAGGAAATATTATTTTCATACATCTTCAGCAACATATTTCCAGACATGTTCACGCCATCCAGCAAACTTTCTTACTTAGTGGTGAATCATGTAGAATTCAGTAATAAATTAATTCCTGCTAGTGAATGTATATTAAATAAAAGATAAACGTTACTAGACGAGTGAAATTAGAAATATGTGCTGATTATAAAAGCAATAATGGAAGCTTCTTTTGCTCACGAAATGATGAACGATATTTTTCATGGAATGAATGGCCATGACAAAAATGAGAAAATAACAAAAACATTACGCATGTATAACAAAATAATATTGCTGGTTCTAGGACCTCTTTCATAACGTTTAAAATTTAGTACAAGCTCTTAGAGATTTCGATTTGATTAAGAATATATTCTACAAAGATGTTACCAAAAAGAAAGTTCATCCAGAACAAACTAACCTCAATAGAATGCCATATTGTTCATTGGTGTTGAAAATAATTTTACTAATGTTATTAATTCATATTTAATTGAGAACGTGTAGGTACTTCACTTGTTCATTTCAAAAAAGAAGAATTTATCATCTTTTCGAATGTAAATCTCACCAATAGACAGGTATCGGATCCATACACTGAAAATATACGACCATTATTGGTAGAATAGAAATTCTTCTTTTATCTCACAATTTATAGTCAGGTGACTGACACCTGAGGATGTGTAAGCGAAACGTTATGCAATTAAAGAAGTATTATTAATCTACAAATTAAAGTTATATTTTTTTTTACATATTGAGTACTACAACTGAAGAAGATATTAATTCATCGGCTTCATATTTCAATAGAATTTGTTGCGATTGTAGAGTAATCATTTTTAACACGACGGTGACAAAATAAATCAGATGTATTTTTACGCAATACGAGAATTAAGACTTTTATTCTAGATTAAACTTTCATTTATATATAAATATATCCCACATGAGTAATGTTGTTATTATTGTTAGTAGTTTTGGTAGTATTAGTATTATTTACAAATAAAATAAGATGGTGTATCTACAATTGTCGATTACTTTCACTGGCCTACATCACAATGAAACTGAAAACACATTGAACCCACATGTTAATACTTATTTCTCCCCACTCTCCATGTCGCTGTTTGTCTCACCTTCGAAGTAAATTTCGTCTCGACTCATCTCAAAATACAAATGGAAAAAGAATGAGAAGATTAGAAGATACGAGGAAGGGCAGTCAAGTTCAACAGAACAGGAAAGCATGAAAGAAGATAACAATGGAGAAATGAATGAATGAACGAACGAAGGAGGGTTGTGGAAAATCATTGGAAGTAAACGTCTGAGAGAACCGATTTCAGCCTCAGTAATTTAATTTTACAGCGAAAGACAATATAGCAGGTGCGACTGAGCTCGTGTTCTTTCTCTCCGAAATAATCCCCTCCATCTAACGCACACCCTCCACTGAGTTCAGTGCACCAATCTGAAATTGAGACCTCTCTTCGTTCTGCCTCCATACGTAATTCATAGCAGATGAATTTGACTCGCACCGTTGGGGAGTTGAGACATTTCTGCAAAACCGAAGAAGTTTTACCGTTAAGCGGAGCGAATTTGCCACTCTTTATTCAGATATTGAGCTCTTTATGTGCGATACCGCTTCTTATTAAAATTTATCTTCACAACATAACACGCCATTAATCTAACTGCGCAAAGTTCAATGTTGCGTATTTCGACAAAATGACGTACATCGACTGTGGAAGTATTTCTAAAACGTTTTTCATCACACTTTCTGTTGTGTGGAAACAACAGTGGAGTGAAAATTGCCAAGCCTAGTGTCGTTCAAAATATCGAAGATATCTTTGAGTTTTGACTAATTGTTAATCACTGGCTGTTTTACCTCAGTCAACAAAGAAGGAAAATGGTCCGTGAAAGTTGTTTCCACTCGATTAATTTTAACTACCCCGCCGTTACTACAATATAATTCGCAACAGCAGCACAGATTCGTTGGCACTCTGCGCGTACATCGAGTTCTCCATCATTGCTATTACTCTTCACGAAAATGGAAACATATATGGGAAAGCGCGGAGACGGAAAGGGCATTTGAGCATTGTTTAAAATTGCGACGGAAGTGCCTGTGTGGGTGCGGAGTAAGGGACGAGGAGGATGTAGGTGTCGGGAGGAACCAGATATGCAAAGAGCGGGCGCAGGAACGCAGTGGCGGCTGCGGCCAACACGCGACAGGCGCGCAGGGAGAGTGCGCGCGAAGCAGCGGGTGGAGAGGGTTTAATGATGATTTAGTGGCGAACGGCGCAGGAGAAGCCCGACACTCTGGGAGCTCCAGGCGGGCGTTACATGGCCAGATAAAGTCACGGATTTACGCAGAGGTGTGAATGGGAGTTGAGCTATGGGGTCAATAGGAAATGGAATGGATGGCGTGCAAACGGGCCAGGGACTAAAGGGGAAGGACGAGGATTGATTCCAATATACCATAAATCCAATTCTGAGGGACGCGAGGGAACTTCAGATTTTCACGCGTAGATTTCACCAGCCGTGAGGAGAGATGCAGTGGTCTCGGACACGCCAGCAACAGCCCTACAGGAAGATAGAGTCAGTGGAAGACCAGTTACGGAAAACGTAGGAGATAGAACTAATTTTATCGTAATAGGTCTCAGGAGCTTTGCAATTCGAATTCGCTTTGATGATAATGTTTCTATCGAATGAAGGACGGCCTTAAATTTTGTAAAACCATGTAAGAAGGAACGCAGTTCATAAATAAGAGATGAAAGAAACATAAAACAGAAACGCTAATACATCCTTCGGATGGGAGAAAACGAGAAAATTAGAACGCAGGTTCACAAAGAGGAAAACATTGTAAATCAGAAAAGAACAGCCATGACAATTGGCACAACCATGAGTACATAGGAGGTTAATAGCCATGAAGTGGGAAATACAGAGAAGGAAATAACGGGGAAGAAATGGCGTCTCGTTATTCGAAGAGAATTCAATACTCGTGAATGGGGGAGAAGAGTAAATGGATGAGGTTAAAGGCGTATGTTTACTGGAGCAAGACGGTTTTAGTGGAAAGGGATTGAGTGGAGTGAGACGAGATGGGATGAGAGGCGGGGACATGGAAGACCGTTCGGCATTGTGTCTTAATGCCGGAGTAAATCATCGGCGAGCGGGTTGGTCCAAGGTGAGCCGCTGAGCATCCGACAAGTGAACTCCCCGAGAGTACGACTAGCTGCCGCCAGTTTGCGTCTGAATATAGAAGACTGTTTTGTGCTAGTTGTCCCGTTTAGCTTCATACGTCCATTGTGGTTCGCAAAAAGACTCCGGTTATGATTGGTTGGTTTATATTGGAAATATTCTACAGTATGAAACCTAGTAAGAGTATAATTAAATGAATATTTCAACTGTATTACAATAAACTCTTCAACATTAAAAAAGAGTTTTTCCAATAAATATCTTCTCGCAAGTTGATATGCAGTATGTACGATCATTAATCTAAACTATTCACTAAAATGTTTTTCAAATACATTGTATTTTTATCATGAATTATAAATATGATTAAACTTAAAATTTTAAGTTTTAAAATTCCTACTAGTTTGATCAAAATTATGAATGACTAACTGATGCCCAGTGAATAATCATCACAAATATTTAAAAAAGAAACACATCAAGAGAGAGTAAATTTATCAATATCCAGAAAAATGCTTGACAAAACCACTTACCCGACTGAGTTGGTCAGTACGAAGCTTCAGGTAATGTTATTCAGAAGTACAGCTAGTTCCATAATAATGATCCACCATCCACATACCTTTTTTTGCAAATTAAAGTTTATGCTCAAAAAGTAAAAATATAGGGTATTTGTTTATTTATATACAGTCTTCTTTCTTCCAATGCTCTCACGCGGAGGGCAGCAAAAGTGGGAGACCATTTAAGAACTGACAAAAATGTGAAATTCATTTGTATTCTAAAGAAAGTTATAAAAGAAAGAGTACATTGTGAACAATAAGTCCGGATTCCAGAATAATTATCTTTATAATGGTATCTCATATTTGGAAATTGCTTAAATATGACGCCAGAAAAAAGATTTTTATGAAAAATTTATTTAGTGTTATGTAACAAATTGATGATTTCAAAAACTCTCTGTTCCCTTATTGGGGAAATAACTTATAAACAGACGATTCATGTTGTTTTTCCTTTCAGTAAATTGAATTGGTTTCCTATTGAACAAATATGATTTACCGATTTCCTTTTGTGTTTTCTAGATGCAGGATCAGTTTATGAGATTTCATCTTGCGCAAGCTTTTCCAAATGATTAAATATATCCTCTGAAACCGCATTAATGCAGAAAAAAAGCTTCCGACTCTTCCATCTATCAAATAATTTTCAATTACTTCTTTCGTATCTTTGGTTTGACCAAAAGATATTATTTCTTATACCGTGCGAGCTACATGCCGGTAAATAAAATTCTGTCAAAATAATAAATTGTCAATGAAGATTTCTAAACGACTAAATCGATGAATCATTCCTTTTTAACCGTACTTTATTGGTTTTAATGAAGACCCTAATGAATAAAATTGCAATATTCCTTTCTGAAAAGAGAAAGGGTTTTTTTTCGATATATGTGTAAACTACCATTAAATATTTTTGTTAAAATCCATTTTTAATTCCATCTCGTAATTTCAAAAAACTATCTCATTCAACATGCGTTACATGTCATAAGAAATGAAAAGAAATCTTCCAGTTTTGGTTATATTTTCCGACTAATTATCCCTTCAAATATTATTAGACGTGGACTTATTTGAGAAATAATTTCTCCCTGAAATTTGCACGTAAAAGCAAAAACTAAATTACTTTAAATATTTGAATTTTGAATCAAAAGTTACAAATAAACTGAGATTTGTTCCTGTAACCTTTTTATATTATATTGAGTGTAGATAAAGTTATTGATGACTTGTTGTAAACAAACTGAATGTGACATTTTGAAAAAATGACGTACTTTATAGCCTCATGATACGAAGTAAATATTTCTAAATTTTGCTTATCCGTTTCCGATAATTTTTCCCCTCATTTTTCTCAAAAAAATATTTTTAGGAAATGGGTACAAATTAATAACAAAATTGAGTATACGAAGAAATGACTTCAATTTTGTTCCATATGTTACCAAACTCTAATTAATTATTGAAAAAAAAACACTAATAAATACGGGTTATGATTTGTAAATATGTATATTACTTTTTATTACTTTTTAAGTTGCAAAATTTCTCAATCTTTATTGAAATTTTTAGTACTTTGAAGTACTGCTACTCAATCGATGGCATTGTCTATGATCTTGCTAACTCTATAAATAAATTTCTTCTCTGTATGAAATTCTTGACGATGTTATATTATAATTTTTACTACCCATGTCGCAGTGGCCCAATGGAAATATCCTCGCCTTAAGAACATAGTTACCCTGGTTCTAATACCGGTGCTGCCGGACGCCTGAGAACGGACGTACGGAGTTGAGAGTACGTCCGAAACGTTGCAAAACAGAAATACAACTGATGTGAAGATATAAACAGGTAAAGATGATGGATAATGTCTAAAAAGATTGCAGTAAAAACTACAAATAAATGCAAGATCGGTGAAACAAGCAATATTAATATTATATTTGAACACGCCAATTACATCGCACCAATGTCATCAATAATTCGTTTTTCGATTGAAGTGAGAACTCTCCTTCCATAACAAGAACGATAGCTTAAACAAAGAATAATATTGCAGAACTTAGATATCTTAAAGTTCACTTTAAAGTTTTGGTATTCTAATGTTCTTATGAAAGTGTTCGTTTCAAGGGATAATTGTATTGAAATCACACTTACAGTACAAGTGTTACATTCTAATAAAATTTCAAACCACATTTCATCCATTTTATCGATAATTTGCACTTTAATTTATTTCATTTTATAACGTTGAAATGTATATACACAAGAATGTAATGAAAACAACCCAATAATGTTTTATACGACGAGGAGAAAAACTTTATTATATATTTAGCGAGATACTAAATTGATCTAACACTTGGTTGATTGGTCTGGATTATTTGGTAAGACAAGAGCTATAAACAGGAGCAATCTCGGACATTATGGAAAGAGCATGAGGTCACTCTACTTGGGTGTAATCCTCCAGCTGCGTGCTTCTGATGTTCTCCCCCTCCTCCTACGCCGTCGCGAGCAGTTGTTATCTGCGTCGCGGAGCCTTCATCTGAACAGTTGTCTCCAGCATCTGCTGAATCATCGCCATCTCCCCCTTCGCCACCTCCATTACCTCCGCCGCCACCGCAAACACCCTCAGCGCCTCCAGCATTGTTGTTCATTAGCAGTGCTCAGCTCCGGAAATTGGACACGTTCGCCTCCTTCAGGAAGTGCGCTAATGAGATTTATAAATCGTTATTTATAATCTCTCATTCTCTCATAACTCTATTTTGATGCGACTGCTGCAGCTCTCCTCGATATGTCGTCAGAGAAGAATATCGGGGGGAAGACGCGGAGTAAATGAAAGCAAGCATGAGCGTGTCGGGGAGAAACTTCGTGAAATGATGAGCACTGACGAACAAAGCTGTGGGTTGAAGGTACAAACAAACAAAAAAATTACCATCAACAAAATGAGGAACATCATTACTTGCATTTATGTTTCACCAGCGTTAGTGTTAAATGTTCGAAAGCATTGTTTTATTCTTTTTCTCAAATTCAATTGCACATGATTTTTCAAGTTCTATTTGATTGAAATTGACCTTCCATAAAATTAAAAATGGTACAGGACGTTAAAGATGTTCTTTAGTGTCAAACGTAATGCGTAATACATATGCACATCATTATCGATTTTTTTTCATTTTATTTCTTGTTTTGGACCCGGTTTCTCGACCATCCGGTCACTATCTGGGTTTTCTTTATCTCCTTTTGTTTCTAGTGTTACTTCTCTTTGTCTCTTTTCTATCATATCTCTCTCTTCATTTCCATCTTATTTCTTTATGTTCTTCCCACTTCTTTCTCTTTTCCCCTGTTCCTGGCTGTCATATCTGCTTTGCCAGTCATGGCTGTTCCCAGTTCGCCGTATATACTACTGAGGCATGTATGTTCCCCATCCCTACTGCGAGGAGGTGGGGAACTTGCTACTATCTAGCTATATTCTTTCTTTACACTCATTATTCTGTTTGCATACTCTTCAAATTCATAATAAGCCTTCTCCGTAGCAACATATTTTGTCCAATCCTTGTCACTATAAATTCCCTGTCGCTTCAATACTTTCATCTAATGTGCCCTTTCTTCTTCTACTATTTTACAATTGTGTAATATGTTATTTATTGTTTCTTCTCCTTCTTCACATTTACACATCCTGCTTGTTGTTAGCTTCCTTTTTTTAAATATTCTTTGATGTTTCCATGTCATTATCGATTATTAGTCTACGTTAACCGAAAGATATGTTTAAAAAATCAATGAACCACGAATCAGTCGAACCTTTACAATCAATATTTATATACGTTGACGGAAAAGTTTTCTGTTCAGCGAGAAAAAAGATGACTTCGATGTTCGGAAGCTTCCTACAAGAGAAAAAACATCCTATGAAATATGGGAGATCTGAGATTTGAAAGGACTCTCAATGGACAACAGTACCCACACTTGTTCTCATAAACCACGGGATAACAGTTTACGCATAAATCCATAAAGTATTTGTAGAGGTGCAATGTTTCCATGAGACTTTAAATACGTTGTAAAATGTAAAATTTCCTTCGTAATAAATTTTGTATCTCTTTCTTATCTAATGAAAGTGTGTAACGTCATAGATTGATGAATATAATACTATATATTGGGAGTTATTATCATCACATAATTTTGATATTAAGAGTTCCCGGTAATATATGCAAAAATAAAAACCATATATTTAATACATTTTATATTTATTTATTTATATGCTCACAAATTGGAAAGATCAGAAAAAATTCGTAAGAATATATGGCTATCGAATTAATTTCGCCAGTTCCATAATTCTCTTGATTTGGTCTTGATTTCATGACTTAAGGAATAGGAAAAATTTAGCCTCCATTGCATTAATGATTACAATTAAAATGAGAACGTCAAATTGATGAGAAACAAATGCATGAAATGTTCCAATGCAATTACATCAGTCATATAAAGCAATGCCACAATATCATTCAAAAAATTTTGAAGTTTTATTCCACTATAATTGTAGCATTGTAGCCTAATGTTTCGTCAACAAACAAATTTTATAGAAGTATAATTTCTTCTTATGAATTTTATTTGAAATAATACTGGAAAAATGTATGAATAGTTCCCATGTAATAACTAGCTCCTTGATTACAATAAAACCTAATTATTATCATGTCAGAGATGGAGAATACAAAGACTATTAAAATTACCCCACTCTGTCTAAATGGCCCATCTCTACGCTCCGAACAATTTAAGTAATAATAAATCTAAAAAGTAAAACTTGAAAGAGATTTGTCTCGGCTCAAGTGTCATTGACACTAATAAAACTATTTCGAAGAAAATGGTGCAATATTAATATCCTAGGATAGACTCCCAGGAATTTCAAAAACAAAATTGAAGAAAAGAAAAAGCATAGAGACGAAACAAAAAAAAATCCCTAGATGCGTATACGTTACGAAAAAAAACACTATACATCATCCGATGCACAGGTTCCTGACGTTGAGGAAGCCATGCTGGGTAAAATTGGATTCAGCTTGCACACCTAATTCAACAAATTCATTAATTTAGTAACTGAATCCAAAATATAAGGCAGTGAAAGGACAAGAGGAATGACTTTTTTTTTAAATTTTGAGTTAAAGTCATGTCTGTGTTCTTTATAATAATATATATTTGATGGAATAGTAGGGTATATTATAACTCTCTTACGAGTTGCATAATTAGCTGCAAATTAAGCTCAATTATTTCTTCTATACGTCCGCATCGTACACGGCAAAATCGCATTTTAGAAGGCTCCAATCAATAAGTAATTTTAACAGAATTTAAAAATAACGAATAACGGTGAAACGTACCAAAGTGACAAACAGGTACAAACTAGAGCGAAATTGCAAGAAAAGGTACAAAAATAAGGACATTTTATATTTATGTTTACTTGTTAAACAATTACTCTTCCAAATTAAATGTCTTGCTTTCATTGCTTAATTTATCAATGCCAACGATTTTTTTGTCTAATAACAATAGTAAGGGGAATGTACTTCATTAGCTCGTTTATTGTTTAGAAGAACAATTACTATTTTATGCTAAATTGTAGAAAACAACTATTTGGAATACTGAAAATCACAGTACAGAATTTTTATGAAATTTTTTTCATTTTGTACTTGAACATTGTAAAATTTCAAAAGAAACATTTTATGTTCCTTCTTTTTCATTGTTTCTCAAAGTATTAAACGGAAGTATTGTACTACCAATCACACATTTGAATGATAGTCTTTCTGAATTCGGTTCGGTCAATCTAGTTTTTTAACTTTGAAGCCCACCAAAGAGACATGAGCTAAATATCGTACATCCCGTAATTTTTATTGCGTATTTGCATCGACTAGGAATATAACTTACGAGAAACTGGATTTATTTTTTTCGGCCCTCCGAGTTCTCCCGTTCATGTCTATTGTACGTCTATTTCAGTTTGAAGTTTCTCGAAAGGAGTTCCATAAATTTTGTCTTTCTCGTATGCGTAGAAAATTTTCGATAATGGTATTTTGACGGTTCTCTGATACCGCAAATGTGGTTCTTAAAATGAAGTACGTTCGTGTGTAGGAATTCTGAATAATCAAAATCGTAGATTTTGTTCATGTTTTGTAGTAAGTGCAATATCTGCTCGTTGACGATGCTTTATCTCAGTCGATACTATAAATTTTTGATCCTAAGGCCAAGTGATCACATCGCTCATATGATATTAAGGCGAAAGAGTAGAAAACACGGTTAAGCATGCACAATTCGAAGAGAGTGCTTCAGAATCTTAATACTCCGTAGGAACGTTGAATGGAAAGTAGTTGTAACATTTTACTAAAATTCGAATATCATTTAATCTATAATTTTGGTTCAAAGAAAATTCTCAGTTTTTTTGTTTGTTTTGAAAATAATATTTTCTACAGCTCCATCATTATTGTAACATTTGAGCGATATGAGGATGCAGTTTTCATATGAACACAAACAGCTACAGCAGTTTTTCTTTAAATTTTATGTAGGGGAAACAGGGGGAGTTGGCACAGTTTTTGTTCTTGATCTTTCTCATTCATTATGTGATACAATGAATTTAATACATACTTCCGATGTCTGAAGTCTTTTACTATGAAACAATGAAGAAAATATTCTTTAAAAATGTGTTTCATTCCCGTAAACATTATTTCCGAAAAATCTATGACAATTATCCATATGAGCGCGTATGACCATACCCATAGGGGTAAGTTGGCAGAGCAGGGTTGGGATAGGAGTACAAAGGCAGAACAAAATCAGTTTTAAGGAGTATGTCATGTATTGTGCAGAAACATCGAAAGCATGCGCACATATTAAATGCGTCATAAAGAAATTTACTAATAACAAACATGAAACTCGATATTAAAAATAAAGTATTATGCAAAAGTTAGATCCTGAAATCGGCAATGAATATTGAAACGATCGCTTATTTGGTCAGGTAGTTTTTTTTTTCTTAATATATTGAACTGGCCATAACGCGATCTCCTGCCATCTTCAAAACGTGTGATCTTACCAGATCTGATACTTTACCAAGAGAACAATGACCAGGTTGGATCCTTCCCTGCTCTCGCTTGTGGCCCATCAGACAATAGAACCTTTAAAAGATTTTTCCTCTTTTTAAAAAAATAATGTCAAACTAAAGCCCGGAATGAATTGGTATGAAATCGGAGCTAGTTCAAACAGATTATCAACCTAGTTATAACGTACTTTAACTTTTACCAACTGGTTCCAACAGTATTTTCTAAACTAGATGGTCACCACATTCTTACAACACAATTGAAACGAACGATGATCACACATGAAAGCAACAATGGAAATTCTTTATCACAAATAACTATTAGAAATACCTACAACTCAACGTAACAACAAAACATTTTAGGGTGAAAAGTTATTCTTCTGCCAAAAGCAAACAAAATCATTCACGCAACGATGCTTTCTATCCGAAGTGAAACTACAGTGGATAGTGAGTGCACCGTAATGGCCCCATTCAGTGATCGAGACAATAGCGCCTATTGTGTGTTACTGCATCTCGCTTGAAAGTTTGGCCGAGATGCAGTCAAGTATTTTTTCCCTGATGTTCTATCACATTGGGAAACAGTTTCAAGGGTCTTGAAAATCACCTCGCAATGTAAATGTTCCAAGCAGAGGAAAAATTAAGACTCGAGAAACTGATACGAAGATGTATGAAATTATAAAATTAGATATACCTGAGATATTTTATAAAATGTAGCGACTATTTAACACAGATATTGAGATATTTATTGGGCAGAGATATTTCACAATATTTTAAAATTAGCTCCAATTTTTTCCCATCTAATCTGGATTTCAAGAACAATATGTATTAAGTTCGTCTTCTTCTTAGAGCCCGCATAAAATTATTTTGAAATTTACTTTGCTATGTACTACATAGCTTGTAGAAGTTTGCGGTATAAGAAGAAGTGTGTAGACTTTTTCACAGACTACAAAATGACGGACTAAGTTGAAGACTTCATTTGTCAGTGGTTGTGAAATGTTTTTCTTTTGCAATATTCACAAATGCGGTGTGACGAAGAAGCTACAATGAAACTTTGAGCTTGTACTGTACATACAAAAATATCTCACATTTTTTTTGTTATACTACGGTGGAGGCTGAGATAAGTACAGTGGCCCCAACGGAACAAGAGTCTCTGGTCGTTATCCTCACACTTCCACCCCGGACCTAGCGGCACTGTCTGTTCCACGAAAACAGAGTAACGAATAGTGCTACCTCATCTTAGTGTCTTAGATCTCTTGAGAAAGTTAGTAGTGTTGAGAGAAGAGTGAAAAAATCTAAATGTAAAGTGTTGAATATTCAAGCTCGCGATATAATATACATTGTTGTGGAGTTCATAAAGGGAGCAGCTGGCAATAGAATAAGGAAGTATGTAGAAAAGCTTTGCATTTATCTTAAGGAGTTGTACTTCCCTGGGAATAAGCGTCAGCCAAGAGTGGGGACCCCTTCTTTTTATATTTTTGAGATCTACTTCTATGTTGAGACATTATAATTACATTAGAAAATATGTACAATGGACTTTGCATCACAAGTTCAATTAAGTTCGTTTGGAGAAACTGACACCTAAGATACAGGTAAACCATGACCACGATCTACTTTTTAAAAGCAAGCGCTCAGTTTAATGAAATCGAGATCCATACGTCAAAAAGAGTGAGTGCGTAGGAAATGTCCTATAGAAGAACTGAAAGCTGCACTACCCTTCCCACAATATTGACACGAGGGATACAAAATGACAAAACTGATAGATGTTTGGAACCAGAGGGTTGGCAAACACCTGCCAGATAACGAGAAAAACAGTCGCTGTAAATGACGCGAGAATATTATTGTTGATTGCTGTTTTTATGGTCACTTTTGTCAAGGTTTATATCTACCTTAGATAAACTAGTTAATTATGGTCCATTAATCCTCACCAGTATATAGAGTGCTTATGAGTTAAATAATTTTATACAGAAGGGGAATATGTACTTTGTTCAAAAGTGAGTCAGAAACAGTCGTAAAATATAACGTAAACGTTATGACGAACATTTTTGCTCCCATAACCTGTTTTACAGACTTATTTTTTGTGGGGCTTTAGGGCTCGTCAACATCGAGGTCATTAGAGCCCATTTTACAGACTGATTCGTACACTATTCTTATCTTGAAATCTAGATATTTTTGCAGGAAATATTCTAACGTTTTGAAGAACAAACGAAACACTTGCGACTTGCTCTTATCGTTTTCCATTTGTGACTGTGTGTGCACTGGTGCAAAAATGTTGTTCCATTTGTCAGAGAAGTTGCATCATAGTGGGGATATGATTGTTCCGTCTGTCGAACGCTCTCTCGACACACTGAGAGACTTGCTCTGACAATTTTCTCAGTGGAAGGACTGCTCTAGACTTTATAGAGGTTAAGGTTAGTCTGTCGATAACGCATCCATGGTGAATCCCATGAGTTTATTTCAAATATTTTCATCGTCTAAAAGCTCCTCAGCTGGAGAACAAGAGTTTCTACTTCGTATTAGTCCTTTCCAAAAATAAAGAATTATTAAGATGATGAATTTCGTTTCGTTAATCCGATTGTATAATGATGCACAGGTAATATTACATTATATACCATGAATACGAATAGGCTATTTGTTGATATATTTATAATTGTTTATATTCAATTATTGCAGTTTCGTTAACTTTTGCTGCTAACAATAGTCAAGCTCCAATCGTGCGAAGATGTTCCATTCACTTTTTGCACTCTCCCGGTGAAGTGGGGAACTCGCGCGGAGCAGTACGTATTTGTCCGGTGCTAGTGTACTCTCAGGGCAGTAAATGGAAAACGCTATTACTAAGATACAGAACACATTCAATAGTACGTTCCATTCGCTTGTCTGCACACTGAATAGAGAAATTTTATGTACAGAACTTAATGACTCTCAACTGGATTTAGAAAGCTATCCAATCGTAAACATGACAAGAGAACGTTATTATCAAGCACTTAGTAACACAGACTAAAAAGAAACGTTTCAGTAATTAAATAATCCATAAATTGTTGTAGTGTAGCCTCAAGGAAAGCAAACTCCCTCAAGGAAATATTTGAAGAACACGCTGATTAAGAAATATTATCAAGTGTACCGCTGATGATAGTCGACATCACTCAACTACATTCATTATATGGTTTCCACAACTATGGAGAATAGTGTTAATCCTACAGGTCTACGTCGCACGTTTAACAGAAATATCGTCCCCGTCTAACAAGTAATTAATAGCTCTTAGCTAATTTCAGTCAAAGCGAAACTACTTCTTCGATTATTGCTCACTATTATTGTTTACAGTTAATTTTAATAAAAATACAACATTTTTATATTAACTGACGTTGAGGAAGGTTAAATAAATGTTTTCTGTGAATTGCACGTTTGGGGTTATATATTGTAAAGAAAAAAATGTGATTTGGATAATTATCTTCGATTCTTTCATTTTTTATGTCTGGATAACGCATGGAACACTGCCACCAGAACCTTCCAGAAACGGATGTTACCTGAAAAAAAAACAACAATTCTCTGGGTTGCGAGACGCGAGAGGTGGGAGGGTATCACATTATTGAAAGTATTGGGCGGACTATGAGAGAGAATACTCCGGAGGTTGCAGTGCAGCGAGTATATGTTCATCATGGGTAATTGGTTAGTTGTTGATAGTGAACTTAAATGTGTGTAACGTTTTCAGTCAGGAGTTCGGCGTCTGTGATTACACGTCCCTGACTGTGCGCTTCTTTCACCCTGGTCGACGACTGGTATGTATCCGAAGTTGGCGTGTCTCTTCTAAAGTTGGTGTACATGTGGAGACGCATAACACACAGTGGAACACATTCTGTACGATTTCTCTATTAATGATTTTGAAGAATTTACTACGGACACAATGTTGGTGAGGCGGACAGCAAGAATGAATTAATGAGAGACCATAATGAGAAATAAAACCCAGATAATGGCTACATAGGAGTACAGGGTTACTACGATGCATATTGCAAATAAAATAAATTATAAATCCCTTTAAATATAAATAATACCTTTAAATATAAAGAGACTTGCCCAATAATAATGAGCAGTACTTGGGTTTTACGCGTCTAATCTTGGCGCACCTAATACAACTGAAACACAGCGATTAAAGTGTGGTTGATTACAGTGTGATTGGTGTCGCGGCGTTATCATTGATCAGCTTCCTCGCGGCATTGATTTGTGAATGAAAGTGAGTTAGTGTGTTAGAGCTTGTCCTTGCTCACGCACTACGAATTTATAATTTGAACCTTCGCTGAAAATTCGTGACTTGGTGCAAGTGTTCAACACAACAACCATAGAATGGCAGTGTCGAGTATTCATCAGTTTTTTGTATATTTCTCAATACGCGTATTTGTATTTTCTTCTTTTCTTTTAGTAACATGGTCTGTGTAATAATTAGTTTTTCTTTTTGTAGATGAAGTATTCCCTTTTCTGGATTAACCGCTTCATGATTCAAAATAGAGATAAAGTCTCACCATTTCTCTCGCGCACGTGAGTGCAAACTAAGGCATTAACTGAGGAATTGCGTTTACTATATTCTTATCACACGAAACAGTCTAGTTATTGTTAAGGAGATACTCTCATTTCACCTAATCAGGACATCAATTTTCAGAAATGAATTGGCTCTCTAAATTGATTACTGTTACAGGACAAAAAGAGAGCCGTATCAGATCGTAAATAAGAATACGTAAATTATTCTACTTTATCGTCTAATGTAGCACGAACTCGTTTTGTGTATCTTTTTTCATAACGCTAAAGACACATCAGTGGACTTCATGACCAACTCACAAACGTATGAGCCTCTTAGGTTTGAAAAACATTGTGGCCAGACAGCTAGTGAGTATGTGTTCGTTGGGCTTTTGTCACAGTGGTGTTTGTTTCCAGCTTTGATTTTAAATACCAACACTTGCTATGTCAAGTCTCGAATAGACATACAAGACCAGAAGAACGAGGAAAGAATAGCCATTGCGATGCACATGCAAGGTAAGGATACTGAAAACTCAAATAACTTCATTGCATCATTGTGAAGTAATTTATGTGTAACCTGTGTAAGTCAAATATTATGCAGATATTATCGATGTTATACTTCCTGTTATTGATATACGTTCTCTGTTACCTCGCGGAGTGGTTGATTGCTATTTAAGATATGTGTATTATGCAGATGTTTGTTAAAGGGAATTTATCCGTCATTTCAATATACACACTCTAATTTCCGTCATCCTGATCTAGATAGCAGTAGGTGTCAGTATGGACTTATTTCCTTAAAAACACTGCCAATATCCTTAGATATATCTCTTCAATCACCAAAAATTGCCCTAATCACCCAAACCACGATGTCCACCCATTTGAGATTCTCAGAGAACGTTTGAGCAAATTCGTTAACTATCTCGTCTCCATATTTAACAAGTATTGTTTTGCTTACATTTAACTGATTCGCAACGAAGAAAATAATGAATTTGACGAAGAAAATAAGTTTCAAACTCTTACTTGTGTATATTGTAACAATTGCCGCAATCCTAATAATAATAATAATAATAATAGAGTATTGTGCAATAACAAATATAGCTTTATACTTTTTCATTCTCTTCTAATTATCTATAGATGCGTTCACAATAAACCGATCGGCAAGGACAATCGGTAAGACACAGCCAGTGCGGAGGCAGTAGTGTGTCGATCGGCTTGCCGATTCGTTCCCGAACAGTGGCGGTAAAAATCAAAGTAAACCGTGCGGTCTAAAGGTAGTGGAGAGGGTGGGTATCAGATGGGTACTTACGTCCTCTCAACCACGCCCAAATTACTCAAATATTTCTCGGCCTCTTTCTCTTCATCTTCTTATTTAAAATTATGTTTTTCATTTCACAATAGATATCCTTGTTCAGAAAGTGTCATTCCCGTTTTAACATCCTCTTCAGTCTTGTGAGGGGTTCTATTCCATAAATTTTGTTAAGACCACTGCATCTCAGATTATACAAAAATCATGAATGATGGATATTATTTGTATGATTGTTTCCTTGATACATCGTGGATGTTGGTTCTATGATGGTATAACAAATTTAATTTTTTCACCCTGTATTTTTCATAGTTTTCATAACAAGGAAATCGAATGCCGAAATCATACAATTAATTATTAACTTTTTTGTAAATTGATGGCAAATTTTTTTCTACCTACATCAATGGATGGAGACCAGAATTGTACTTCGTGAATTGCACTAACTAAATTAGCTTCTTATCAAACTTAAAATCTCTTTAAAGTTATAATTCACGGAAGCTACTCCACTGAAATTTTTCTCTTTATGCTAATTAACAAATTTTGCTGATATGGCACGTTCTACGAACTCCATTCATCATACAAATCACACACAAGAGGTTAATTATCGCAGTGAAACAAATACACATTCACATCACGCAGTAGCGATCTGGGAAAACACAGCACGTAACATTATTTCCATTCACAACAGAATCATTGTTCTCATCTATCAAACAGTCCCACATACTCCCCGTCATATCATATTATCTACCACAGTACACTCATACTCAATCTACCTAGACTTCATATTCTCCCAACACCACCAAACCATTTATTTTAGACGAGCTGACTCTTCCAACGTCTTTGCCCCAACTGCATCCATTTTCCCATCCCAATGGGCGTAATGGCGTTCTCCAGTGCTTACTTATCTGTTGATCAGAACTCCCATTCTCACCAATTCCCCACTCCCCGCTCACCCAGCTTCCAAGCCCTCGTATTCCGTTCTCGACACCTTTATCGACATTGCGCCACGAAAATTAGATTTGGTGAAGGAGCGCGATTTCCTTCTCTGCCTTCGCCCTGTTTTCTCATACCATTCACCGGTGGGGGAATAAAAGAACTCACACTTTTATTATACCTTAGATTAATTATACGATATTTCTCGCTCCAGGAAAACTCAGACACAGAAATGAAGCTATTGATTCGGTGTTAATGTTTCGAGAACGATTTCTCGAATGGTTCCATAATGTCATAAATTCATTCGCTTCTGCGAAGAGTACTATAAAAAAGTAAGTCCCACTAACGGGATTTTAATGCTTCCTATGATACTTAACGTAAATAATAGAAATTTATTTTCAAAAGTAATTGTACTTACGAGACCGAGCCGAATTACGAGACCAAAAGATATTAAAGAAATAATTACTCCTTTAATATATTTTATCATCTTGTATTTTTGGCTGTAAAGAGCATTTTTTGACGAAAATATTCAAAGTATGTTGTCTATGTTTCAAAGTACTAAATTCTCTTACTGCTTATTTTTAAAAAAATATGGAAAAATTGTGTTTAAGTAGGGACTGGACCAGTTTAATACGTTGTACATATTCTTGGGGCATTCTAATGAAAGAAATCTTGTAAAATACTAGAGTGTATATATATATTCAAATGGTTCATTCTTTTCATTATCGGCCAAAACGATCGATTAACTCAGAATTGTCTAAAAACGTGTCAGAAATCTTTTAAATTGTGGTGAACCTCACCGCCAGGTAACAGATGAATTATGATACACAACATAATTAAAAATTTGTATTTTGGTTCATCTCCATTACCATCTGAGAGAGATTCATTTATTGCATAATTTAGCATTACTTCAAATTAAATTTCTCCGAGTCCGTTTTATGCCAAAGTTAAATCTAGACGTTCAGTGAAAGCGAAGAAATAAAAAATCTATGCTAAAATACTCAAAAGTTCGTTCATGTTTATGGTCCATCCTATCGCAGCAAGCCATGAAATTCCTTACTTTCGTTTTTATTAAAGTTTAGATGTCAACTATAGCAGATTTTAGGAGTATTGTAGCCAAAAATTCGAAAATCGATGGAGGTGTATTTTGGGAATTTGATTTTGAAAACAAGGAATACATTGTTATGTTTTGACCTTAAAAAGTTATTTAGTGAGCAAAAGTAATACCATAGAATGGACTACAACAGCTTTTTACAATAGAATGGAACCTTCACATTAAAAACCATTCGAATATAGAGAGATAATGAATCATTTTAGTATAGATGTTTTATTGTTCCGCGTTAACTGTACACCTAGACTTAATTCAGTCATTAATGGAAATGAATCAATTGTATTAGAAATTAATGGAGTATTAATGGAAATTGCATCCAATTCTGAGATTGTCGATAATGAAAAGTCAAAGCACTCAAACTGTCTGTTGCGAATTTGGTCACAACAAGCAACATATGAAATATTCAAGGGAATATTCTGCGGACTCAACGCTCATTTATACAATTGAGTGGCATTTCATGGTAGTTGAGCTTCTGTGGGTTACTTCCTGAAATCTCATAAGTTTATTAAAAAATTACACCTTTGAGTTAAAACGAAAATAGAGAAGAGGGAGAAGAGGGTGAAAATTGTTTTGATAAACAAGCCTTAAATCATCAATGCACAGGAACTTTATTCTATGTTTCGTCTCCAGAATAATTTCAAATAGCTTTATCTTCGTCTGGTGCCATGTCCACTCTAGTAGAATTGTGTCCACTCTACGTGATCGACTGTGACGTCACGCGTTGGCTCGCGACGCGTGGCAACACAGAAACAAATTTCAACTACACACGTACATTGTCATTGACTCGTACACTTGTCATCTGGCTCTCAAACAGAAGACTTCTCCCCAAATCGTTCTCAACGAGGCACCCAGCATCTCTCGTTGGCCTCATCACAATTAATCGGCCCACGAGACGACTTTATGGTCAAGCCACCTTGCACATCTGCAAGCACGCTTTAGGCCACGAACAACCGTTCCTCCAACATCAACAAAACTAATCAACATAAGCATCAACCACATCAATCCAACCGTCACGTCACGGCTGTACAACGAGGAATTTGGAGAATTACATCATCATTTCATCGCTGCAACTCATCCAGATTTCACCGAGCACACTGCCACTCAGTTTTGTATCACTCGAATTCTTCCTTATTTTAATGGTTTATTTTGCCTGTTGAATTTTCATGTTATTAAATTATTTTGTTGGCACGTCTATCTCTGAACTCCCATCTAATCCACCTTCATTTTTTATTCCTTCGAAATTTCACGACACCGAAATATACCTAAATTCTCCCTCAATTTCTGTACACTGTCCACGTGACAGGCCCTAATGGTGCCCATGAGGTTCACGGAGGGTAGAGCTCCGCAGTGACTTGGCCTCGGCACTAGGACGAGGAGATGTGACCAGCATGTCGCTCCGACTGGTTTGACCTAAGAGTACACCCGGTACTCATTTAACAATAAGTTAAGTAGGTCTGGGGAGTCAGTCAGGATGTTGAGGTGTGAAGAAGAATCCCACACCCCATTGGGCATTTAATCCCGGTCATCCAGTCAGCAGCAGTGATTCACGCTGACTCTATTGATTATGAGAAAAGTTCCATATATATTTCCTTCTTCCATAACTCTTTGTTTACAATTTGTTCAATGCATGTTCAATGTACTTCTTTCTTCCGCATGTCGTCAGCAGTGAAAAATCCTTTCTTGCTTCGGGGAAGTTACTCTTTATTAAATTATTTCTGATCATCAACTAGTTGTCGACGAGTACATCGTTTGTTGCAACTTATAGCTGTTTATTATTTCAATGCAGTAAACATTTCACCAAAATGTACGGCATCGTGGCGTCAACATACCGGTCAGAATTTGATGATCTCAACTCCATATTTTGAAGTGAAAGTCTCATAACGTGTTATAGTTCTCGAGATCCTTCTCTCCCATCCTCCTTTCATCTCATTCTACTCCTCTTCTTAACTTTCCTCGCACTCAGTGAGCGTCATTTTGCTTTGCTCTTCAAGAAGGAAGGAAGGACGCGAGCTGAACTTGCGCAGACTCGATGAGGTACGTGAACGATTACTGCCCTCACGAGGCAGAAGCTGCCACCACAAGAGGACAAAAGTGTCCCCAATGCATTTCCTTCTTTTTACCCTGACACTTCCCTCCTTCCCTCAAGAGCTACCGCCGCGCTGTCGCTGTCCGTGTCCTGAGGTTCCTCTAGAGAATTAAGAAGTTGGTAGCAGTACCACGTCTCAGAATTTCTCGTCCTCACTTTCAAGAATTTGGATTGCGAGAGCACTAGCGATTTTTCAATAAACTGCTGACATAGAGCACGTCTCAGGGTGGATTGGTGAAGACTGCTACATAGAAATGGTCTTATTTGGATGACCAGTGTGTACTTGTAGTGAGATATAAATAGGACACTTCTATAACCAAGGCTTCTTAACCACGTATTTTCGAGCTAGGTAAGATCTACTTATGAAAAATTCTTGCTATCATCAATTTAAGGAGCGTCAATTTCTGTATTTCATTCCTCCACAACCATGCAATATCTGTGAGATTTCGTAACATACGTTGTTGTCTTTCATTTAAAAGTTTTTAAATAATATTTCGTTTCTGATATATTAATTCTACTACATGTAACGTCCATTATGTAATCTAATTAAATAAATAATGGATGACTCTCGACCTTTTATGGGCGAACAGTTTTTATTTTGTAATAAAATCTCACAACGTTTCGACTTTCTTCCCAAGTCGTCGTCAGGTCGTTTAAATAACAAATTATAACAAGAAACATAACGACGGAACAATTGAACATGATATTCTGATTGATAAGTATGAATTTCTACATTTTACTACAGACAAATCCATCTTTCATTTACATTGATATCCACTGGAAATCAATGCACGTTACATTCATTGTGGCAATGGGGCACTTCAGTGCAGCTCGAATGAAAAATAGTAGTTTATCTAATTGGTTTGATTTTGTTTCTTATTGGCATTGTCAAAGAAACCTTTTTCCTTGATTATTTTGCAGGTGATGCATGAAATCAATTAAAATCTGGAAATTAAAAGTCTACCATTGCCTACACGACAGTAGATAGGAGAGAGATTCTGGTATAAAGAAAATATAGAGGATAAATTTATTTTTTGTTTTAATAAGACCCATTGTAACTATTCAGTGCAACACTTTTTTCTTCATCAATACTAATGATGATGGATGAAAGATACAAATTCAGTTAGAAACTCAAACTATTTTCACTACCTCACACCACACAAATTACATTATAAAATTATACTTTCAAAATATTCTGCTTATGCTGAATTGTCTAATATACAAATAGAATACTTCATTAAATGTACTAAATTATAAAGTGCAGCGGGCATCTTACTGAGAATAAACCGAGGTACCGGTAAATACAATCTTGTCTTCACTCAATTTGCATTTTAATTTACTTATTTATCTCAACCAAACCTATTATTTGTCAGACTCCGAGGAATTCCATAAAGGAACCTCATAACCTTTACAAGTAGCATTCCCCCGAAAGGAAATAAAAATTTCTGTTTGTGTTTCCGCGGTAACACCAACCTTACAAAAAAGTCATTGAAAATTGGTTTTACAACAATAACTGAGGAAAACATTTTGAGGCACCAAAGAAAAAGTATGTAAGAAATCAATGCACTCTTAGAATAGTTTTAAAATAATGTGTGGAATTATGTATAATAATCAGTTCTTGTTCATATCATCAGACGAAAACGGGTCTCCGGTGGCAAAAAACCTTACACGAAAATCCCGAGAAGATTTTTCATTCGCAAATGCTGGGCAAAATAAAAATAGGGAAGGATTTCTTCTAGGCATTTTCACACAACTTACAGGTACACTATGTTGATTTTGCTAGACGCATCGAGACATAATGACATAGTACTGAAGTTACCGCAATAGAAGTTTTCTTTTACTCTGATAAATTTATGAAACAATATATCATATTTATACTTAGACTCTATTGCAGTTGAATGGTTTTGCGTCGTATGTGTAAAAACCGAAGACTATAATCCTTTTAGTTTTCAAGATATTAGGTATCAGAGATAGTACAAACAAATTTTTATTTTTATTTATTGATGAGATCATATCGTTGGCGTTCAAGGAAAAGTCACTAACGTAAGTCCAAAATCATATATTTGAGTTAAAGCTAATTTAAAATTTCGAATGATCTTAAGAAAATAATAAAAAATTGTGTTACATAGTTCTAAATGCTGTAATGTATCGATAACTGTCCACTAATGTATCGATTACTGGATAATGTTACAAAATAATTCATTAAAACATTTAATGGACTGTAATAGTACATTAAAAAGGATTTTTCGTAGACTTAGTGATATGTACTGACCAAAATGTAAACTTATTATATGAATTATTTTGAATCAATTATAACTACTTAAAAAATATTTTTATAATAAATTTTATTTTAGTAAAGACAAATTTCTTTCACCGTTACATCAGAAAAATATATTATTTATGATAATATATGTGAATATTGTACACTATTACTTTGAATTACCTATTATCAAACTAAGCAACACAAAATTGATGTTACACAAAACCAATATCATTTTCGGAATTACTTTTCTGGATTGGCTCCTGATTTAAATTCTTCGAGTTCTTTTACTTTGACATGGATTTATCATGAGACTCTTGCGGTATCACTCCCTTTTCACATAACTTATTCTGGTCACTATACTTCTGTTTAGATACTGGAAAGGGAGGAATACAATATTTTGAAAGTGTGGGAATTGTTGTACGTCCCAGAACGTAGGCATCGGATTTTAAATAATCCCTGTAGTGGCAGTATCTGAAAAAGTACAAGATCACTATCAAGCTTTAAAATTTCTAAAATTTCAAAATTTTAAATTCTTAGTAGAGGGTTCTAAAACATAATTCTTAATTATGAAATTTTTATATAAGTCTTATTTCAAGACAAGAATTGTTAATTATGAAATTTTTATAGGTCTTATTTCAAGACATGAAACAAAATGGAAGGATGCCCCTTTCAAAAATTTGCCCGTTAGTAAACCCTAAAATATAGTTTTAAATTCCGAAATTTGTATAGAAATCTTATTAAAAAACAAATGAAAGGGTGCTCCGACCGATATTTGCTGAGAAATGTGACATCACCGCCATTTAATTCATAATGTAAACACTGAACAGAAAATGTGTAAAAGAAACCCGTAGCAATTAATAGCAACAGTGCAATAAACCAACGCCGACGTTTGATGAATAAAATGGGCACGCATGAAAATCTTCATAATGCAGTTTATTTCATGTTAGTTTACTAGTTGAATACAGTGAACTCCGCAATAAATAGCAATATAAATACTGTGAACTTCGAAATAAAATAATTCTAAATTAATCTTCTATTAATCATGAAGTCCTCTTAGTAACTGATGCACATCGACAGTAAATGGACTAAAATTTATTAAGTCCATTTAGTGATTTCTACCTGATAATAAAAGTATCTATGAGGACATGTGGACAACTCTATTACTTAGCGACGGAAAGTCGATAGAGTTAGTTTTACCAATCTGTCGAACATTAATTGGAGTATGGTACTGTCTCAAAATCGGAATTTTTGGACTTAAAGAATTTTGCTTGAACGCCGACACTATATGGTATAGGTTTACAAATACAGAAACACTTAAATTCATATTTACGTGAATACCAACTATTAAACACGCATGGATAGATTACTCATCACACCGACAAAAACTACACGAATTTATAAAATTAAACCATATGGTCTCGTTTCGTATCATCAGTTCGTATCAACTCCCATCACTATGACTTCTTGAAGCCAGAGCGCCAGAGCGCGCGGAGTAAACAGCGATGGAACACTGTCTTGAGTAGTAACCCCATCGATATGCCGAACGCATACATACATACAGTTCGTATCACGTTAAATCAACCTGCGCTCGCTGGCGATTCCAGGTTTTCATAGGACCGTATTTTATTTTTATTATTTATTGTATTTCTTATGGCCATGAGGCCTGCTCTTCCACCCAACCGTGACTTGGGTGAGGGAATTAGGAAGGAGACATGTTGGGTTGCCGGGGAACTTATAACTGAGTCGACATTTATCTAGAGTATGTAAGAGAAATCCCAGCAGA
This sequence comes from Laupala kohalensis, assembly GCA_002313205.1. NCBI lineage: Eukaryota > Metazoa > Arthropoda > Insecta > Orthoptera > Trigonidiidae > Laupala > Laupala kohalensis. Next base: position 1,146,837 of record NNCF01126649.1, on the reverse strand, counting down.
AAATTTCATATAATTCGGTCGAATAGGGTTGGAATCCGCGCACGTTCAGTGGTATCGTGGAAGCAGAGACACTACCACTAGACTACCATGTGAATTTTTTTTTTTCATGTTATATCATAATTTCATAGGAGTGTTTTAGGTTTTATTATATAAAAGTAATAAAATCGACAAGAAAGGAAGACTAGTACTTATGTCACAATTTTACAACTACGCAGTGTATTAAAAATCATCTTTAAATTTTTTCTGATATTACTACGTAATTTGTTCCTGTCCTTCACAAGTTTTATTTGTTACAGTTTTTACGAACTTAACTTTGTAGAAATATTACGCGAATTGTTATATTTATTAAATAAACATTATTTTCGTCACAAAGTCTTGTTGGTGATACTCGTTATATCTTTATGCAGAAAAGGTTTTTAAAAATGTATAAAAATGATTATGACTTTTCAGAGAAATGTTCTTTTGTTGAAAGCGGTCTTTAAAAAGAAGATATACTCTAGATCTAATACAGAGAGTAAACGTGAATTCGAATATTAATACGGAGTAACTATACAGAGAATAATACTGAGTCTAATAGAAAGTGTTTGAAAAGAAGTATTAAATGAATTCCATGGAAAATATTTTCTCATTTTTTGTAATTTATTTAATTATAATATATTAGATTTTATTGTATTGCCTGATTTATTCCGAAAGTATTTGAAGTAAATGAGTACAAAAAAGATGTTGGTTTTAAAAAGAAATTTTCGGAGAAGAGTTAATTAAAATCATTTCTAAGAAATGTTTTGAATTTTCCAGTTATCTCTTTCAACACTGCACAGTGGCCTCAGAAATCAATCTCCATCTCCATTCTCTTTCAGTCATCTTTCTCCCTCGCTCATCGGACAGAATTTTCCAGCGAACGCTTCCTCGTGAATCTGAAAGCAAGAGAGGCAGTGACCGTGGAGATATCGCATTAAAGAATTCCGTCGTTGATGAAGTTCCGCTCGCCATGAGCTTTCATGCGCACCTCGCCTCCCAGGCGCAACCGGTGCCTTTCGGGACTGTGATCTGCCCCGCAACAACCCCTCTCCCTCGTATCTTCCCATCAACATGCATCCTCACATCGCACCCCCCTCCTCTCAGTCGCTGCCAAACTCTCACAGTGTCTCCTACGGCCACGTAATGCACGGCTACCTTCAAAGGGGCGGTATAACAAATGCGTGCCCGATCCGCTCCTGCCACTCTGCTAATGGACGTCGAGGCAGAGCGAGCGGGGGTCGGCGAAGTGGCCGGGAGGAGGGGAGTCGGTGACGAGGTGAGGTGGCGGTGAAAGGGAGGTAAGCGCTTTGGACGTGTTGAATAGAGCGAAAGAAAGAACGGCGAGATCGCGAACTACGGTTCAAATAAGACTAGCAGAATGAAGGGGGATTCTCTGGCTGCGTGGCCGCTTACTGCTCAAGCCGGCCGAGCTGTTGCAAAGGCGTCTCGGAGAACGAGGGTCGCAGAGTGACTCATTGCGAAGATTTCATTGTAAGAATCTCTCTTTCACTTGCCTCATGTTTATCCATCTGATAATTATGAAAAATATGGACGTTGAATAAAATATTTTTATTAGAATGTAATTAATAAGGCTTTGTTTATATTAAATGAGTATCATTAATTATTTTTGTAAAGATATCATTGGATTCCAGGACATAGTTAATCTGAATTCCCTTTTTTGAAGTCATATAACACGACAATATTTTTATAATTAAAATATACTAATCTTCTATTAACATTTTAACTAGTAACCATCTTCGAAAGTACACCCCACTTACCAGTAACCTAGTCTCAGGCATTTATGACCCACACTGGGGTTGAGCCATCTCTTAATATTTATGTTCTAATTCAAATTAGTATAACCAGCTTTCAAGGAAAGGCTGATAATTGTGTAATTAATAAATTTAAATTATTGATTGGGACGTCCAGTATTTCACGGACTAAGGAGCGGAGCAGATCATTAACAATATATTTAAGCAAAATGACTCCGTTAAAGAAACTGTATTTTATTAGCATTAAATATGATAATGATTATTAAATGTAAACTTTATAGTATGGCACGTTCTTGGGACGATTTTCATTTAACATAATAGTACTATTTGACCAGATGAATAGTTTCCTTCGTACACAAATAAAACCGACACTGAATATTAAGAATAATTATTTTTACTCATCAGAATGTCTTTGTGGCTTTTTTTTCCAACATTGCCCACGCGAAAACTTCTTCTTCCTTCACGCACGAAAACTTATTGTCCCCTCTACTTTTACACATTTTTTTAATTTCCGGAACCTTCTATGGTACGTCATAGTTCTGATTCCAGACTTACCATTCTAAAACTATGGTTCCTTGTCTACTCGAACAGAAAATTACGTGAATTAGGCAATTGTGCCACGTTTCTCAACAAACTACGTCTTAAAATAAAAGAACTTGCTTCGGTCATTTTTCTCTCTATAACTGACATTTAAAAACAAACAACCTATCACCGCTTCACCTCGTTGCTACGCAAAATACGCTATAGTTTACGCCATACAATTTTTCTGGGTGTCTGTTGTCCCGTATCGTAAAATGAAAATACTTAATTCCTAGTAAATGAAATATTTGTTACATAATTTATAATTAAAAGTTACAGGATATTTGATTTCCAATATTAAGATTATATAGTTTTATTTTAAATTTATGTTTGGATAAAATCTTCAGTGTTAAGTATAGCAAAAGGTTTAATACAATCATAAAGATTAAATATGATGTGAAGTGACGTGAGTATAAGCGAATCCATATGATTCTTAAAACATATACTATGATTTGTACGAGAATATCTTTACAGTGACAAACACAGCGGTTCAGAAATCTCATGAGCCTTAGTACTCAAAAAGCAGACTAAACTACGAAAACAACGAAGTATGTTTAGATTGAAGAAGTCTATATTGAAAGGTGTCCTTAAATTAGTCGAATTACATATCTCACTACTTTAAGTAATCACTGCGACTGAACTAATAATTTCGTGCGAAGAATAAGGCATGGTACTTTCAAGTCATCGATCAGGGGAGAAACACGTGGGAAGAAAAACCCTACAATTCAAAAAAGGAAATTGACTTTATAAANATATATATATATATATATATATATATATATATATATATATATATATATATATATATATATATATATATCATAAGTCAAGAATAGCCTTTTTTATACTCTTTTAATTAATTAATCAATCTGTGGGTTATATTAGGAATTAATCACTCTCATAGTAGCGGCAAACACGAAATAGAACAGTTGGCTTGAAGCCAATAGCATGAAGGCGTGGCAACGACAAGATACACAGCTACAGTGTAGTTGGACACAGTTTAATTCTTTAGAACGTCGCCAGCACAACCGAGTAAGAAAGAAGTGGGCGTACAGTCTAAGAGACGCAGCATTGCCTTGATTGGCTCATTGAATGGTCTGCTTTGTGCAAATCTACCCTCTTGCACTTGCTGCAGCAAGAGTACTAACACATGAAATACTTATATTTTTAAATAGAATTATTTTTATTATGAGTTCTTTTAGTGTCCTGTGGCAATGATTTGTATTTATATTCAGCTCTAAATATTATTCTGGGGTTTACAAATTTAGTGTTTAACATTCCAATTGATTTTATTTTTAAATGGGAGAATAAATTTCCTTTCTTTATTCTAGCTCATAAATTTATTCCAAACATAATCTTCGAAATGTCTCTCCAAGAGTCAATCGTCTTAAACCTGTTTATTTTGTGTTATGTCTTGAACCGACACTTTAAAATAAGCAATAATTTTATCTATGTATCAATATACATTTCTAGTATTTTACTTGATAACAGCTCGAGTAGTTTTGATGAAAATCACAGAATAAATGTATTTTGGGATAAAATACTGATCTCACGTAATCAGATTTCAAGTAGGAAATAAGTTTTTAGAAATCATGGGAAATCATAGTTTGGTACATATTTAATATTAGAAAATATGTATATTACGGATTCTAGTAGCATTTGTTAGTCCTTTCAAGGATCCATCTTAAAGTTTTTATCTTAAATTTACTGTAATTATGGTGAAGTTTGTTGCAGAATTCCGTACTACTAGAGCAAGAATTTAATAGCGTTTTATGACAATTAACTTATATAAGTTTTCAAAATTTCTTTAATGTAGACCCATTACTTTCTCTGTAACACGGTCTTGGGGTTGAGTTTGCGCACTGGCCTCGTAGCAAAGAGATAAATGGATCATTGGAAGTGTTCTTTTATTCATTTTTATCAACATAATGTCAACAGTTTGTTTTTTTGGTTCAGATTTTAACATTTTCTAAGATTTCTAAGAAGACTGTTGATCTTAAATTCACATTACTGCTATCCGCGTAATTTACTCGATCCATGGAGATATCATATATTGTAAGTGATGAAGGTCGTCTACTCATGTTACTATGGATGCCTGCTATCTTAAAATGATTAACAGAAATTTAAACCATTAATTAATATTAAAATGATTATTTACCGTCATATTTTATTGATTATAATAGTTGACAAGTTTAATTTAATGAAAACTGAGCATTTAATTGATTCTTTTGTGTCAGTCTAGTGTCCTGGTTATTTCGATTGTATCCTTTCAAATGACTTTTTGTTCCGGTCAAGATAAGTCGAACCCAAGACTCAACACACTATCAGGATCATCAACCCTGTGGTAAGATAATAATACCAGCAGTGACTCGAATACTTAAAAGCGCCCCGTGCTTCTCTCGATCCTCGAGCCCCGTGTCGCAGGTCCTGCTGAGAATGGAAACGGCGTGCACAGCCCATTGCCTTGGCACCGTTCGCTGCAACCTGCCATCCTCTATGCCTCTGCACATCGCCCTGGGCACCTCTCATTAAAACGCAAGTCGCGCTTGCCACAGCTGCCGCTTCTGCCCACCACGTTTCTCTCCTCCAACCCTTTTCGTGTGCCTCCCTTCTTTTCCGCTTTCCCCGTTTCCATTCCACGCGCTGCCACCGCTCCGATTGACTTTTTTTGGCACCGCGCACCCAAATCAATCTTTTGTGTCCTGTTCTGACAAAAGCCCCATCGACCAGCGAAGACCGATAGGTTTTTCGACAACGCCCAATACTGTTGCAACTCGTGTCACCTGTTATTTAATAAAAAGTTATTTAAATAAATCTTGCTCCCAACCCCACAGCACTACGTACAAACACGAGACACAATCCAGAAGTGACATTGCGATGAAATCGTTCATAAATCCACCGTCCGCGCGGCCACATATTGCGTTTCACATACCCGTCCTGGCTAGGCACTGAAACATGATACATGTTTTCCATCATGAGGTCAGTGGAATACACTTCCGCTGGCCCGTATTTCTATCTAGAACCCTTACGCAGGGGAGAGAGATAATACAATAAAACTACACACGCCTGGGAAGTTAAAAACCACCGATAGAATGCATAAAATGTGTTAATGCAATGTTAAAATAATAAATTTTAATGTTATTTCACAATTCGTTTCAAAATGGTATCGTTGATATATTATGAAAATAAAATATTGAAAGTCAAGTTCAGCAATCTGAAAATTTGCTTTCAGAGATCACTCCATGGCATTGTATCAGGAAAAAGATTCCCACTTTGCAAAACAGATGAAATTATACTTAGCTATCTCAAGTGAAGTTCGTGAAAGTTTAAAGAAAGTAACATGTTTGTTCAAACAAAAGTGTTCAAATCATTCATATTTGAATGCATTTGTATAATCAAACGATGTTCAATATAAGTTTAGTTATCTGTTACAAAAATGATTGAAAATGGAGATTGTTTTATATCCCAGCTGTGATGTCAGCACATCCAATTCCAATTAGGAATTCATAGAAGATTGTATATTGAGACAAATGGTTCTCAAACAAACATATTTATGGCTTATTCATATCAAGATTTTCTGTGAATATAGAATGCAATAATGCTCGTTTGCGACAATAGTTCTATTATCAACGTGGAAACAAACAAACATAGAAGCCACAGAACACAAGTACACATAATAGCGTGAATACCTGTTTTTATACGACTAGCTGAATTGGATTCATCGATTTTGGGTTCATTTCCTTAGCTTTCATTACTAACGTTTGCAATCAAATGTGAAAACACTTCATTTAACTTTATTTTGTTAAAATTTAAAAAGTGCTTTGTCTTGCAGAAGAAAATTATAGCATGAAGAGGGCATATCGTGCGTTTCCTGGAAACATAATTTTCGAAAACTTATTACCATTGTGAAGTTGTACTCGTATGATTGACGCCTAGGTGTAGAAAGACCTCCTAAAATTTTTAAAGTAATTTGTGATTTCCCAAAAACTCTATTTTTATTAAAAATGTTTCAAAATTGTTTGATGAAAAGCATCGTAGTGAAGCTTGAAAACATATTGTAATATCAGGTCATAGAAAATCATTTAGTGTCTCAACCAAAGGATTTATTTTAGTGAAAATAGTTTTCGACGGCAATGCATTTGTTATCTATGCTGCTACAAACATTGAAGAAAATATACATGATAAATAAATTTACTGTCAGAAAATGCAGATAAATTAACATTAATAATAATAGTCTAATAAAATAATAAATTGCAAGGAAGAGCAGGAACATTAATAAAGTAAAACAACAAGAAATATTTTAAATCGCCAAGCGCACTAATAATCTTTTTTAAGCTAGAGAAAATAAATTACAAAAATAAAGTAAATAAGTTTTTGGAGTTGTAATATAATGTGTTCAAGTTCTTCTAATGGAGAAATAAATAATAACTCAGTAATAGCAAAAATTTAATAATAATAAAATGAGAAGAAGAAGAAGAAATAATCACGATAATTATGTACATAACATGGTAGTTACCGTGTTGTTCTTAATATTTTACAAGTACTTTTGACGTCTATTTTCATCTATTTATTTTATTAGCACGTTTTGTGTATTTCCTATGTATATTTATTTCCATGATTAGTTTTAAGGTGACTTTCCTATACGGCTAAAATTCTTCACTGTAACAAAGTGTGCCCTTTAGTATACTCAAGCCGATGTCCACCGCCTTCAGTCTGGCTGCGTGAAAAGAGCGCTCTTGTTTTGGGGGAGAGGCTTTGTGCCCTGTTGCAGAGGCGGATGTGGTCACCTGCCTGACACGTGAGTCTGCACTGCAATAACCCATGCCATCAAACCACAAGAGATGATCAAACTGAGTGACCAGTTATTTTCTCAAGTAATACAAAAAGGACATAATATAGACCCATTTTTTCATTTTGAATTTATTTCATATCTCCTTCATGTTCTGAATTCAATGCAGATTCCCTCTCCGTGAAAAATTAGAGAAACAAAATTACACGATACATATAATGTGTTTTGTACGTTATTTTTACCCCATAGTTGGAGGGAAAAGGGACGGATCCCATTTCTTCCATCAGAATTTTACGCAGCGTTGTCTATCGAGCAGTTTTCCGCCAAGTGGCGCATAATTATGGCATACATTTTCCACTGTCCAGAAGTTATTGTGTAAACGCTGTTCACGTTTTAACATTATATGCACTGCATCGATGCTTTCATGATACAACAGTTAACGCTGACTTCACTTTCAAAACGAATTGGTCGGATTGACGTTCAGTCTACTGAATATATTAACAAGTTCTTCCTGAATAATCAGAAAGGTCCATTCTAAGCAAAACACAAAAAATCATCTTTCTGTTAGTATTTTTTCAATAATATTAGTGTCCAAAGTGATGTTTTGGCTCGTAATTAATGGTGCAATTTCAATACCATACAGTGACGTTGTTATACCGCGTCAAGCGAAACGAAACTGATTATGTGAGAGGTCTATTGCATTATATTGGGTTAGTTTGCGAGTTCATTCCTAATTTCACTCGTTACCATTAACTTGACTCTCATCTATTATGATGGCTTGGTGAACATAAAGTCTACAAAATATTAATCATCAGTACGTCCTGTTATGAACCCTCTTTACAAAAGAAGGAGAGGAGGAATGAGATGAAGAGGTGAATTCCTGAGTAAGAGTCGAATGCTCCTTGAAAAGGACCTTGGTCACTCGAGAAACCTACTCAAGCTAACTCCTAGCTTTGGCCGCGCCCTTCTACCAGGCATGAAAATATCATGCAAGTCCTTTTTATGGGGCGGCACTGTACAAACAACACCGAATGTCCATTGTCGCCATGGCATCGCCTTGGGTCCTTCAGCCCATTCGAATTTTACAAAGATCGAGTAGAGGAAGAGAGTAACCCAAAAATGAAAGGGAAGCAAATATTAAAATCATACAAGCATACCATTGCACTAGAGCTCCTGTAGCTTGCTCTGTTAAAAGTAATGAATTTTCCATCAGATTCTGTAGACATAAAGCTGGGACTTTCTTGTAGTGTGGATGCCGATATGCCATCCCCATCCATAAGTAGTGATAAAGGGTTGAAATTAAGGATAGGTACCGTAGATTCTTTCAGTTTGGATGAAAAAGAAAACATTTAAGAAATTTCTTTAAATTGGCATGTATTTAGGGAATACGCAAAAGCATGGGGATTGACTTTTAAAGTGCTCTCTTCAAAGAATGGAGAAATTTATTATACACTAATTTCAATATATAATTCATATTCAGGTTTCTTTACACACCACCTCAAGACTCCTCATTCATATAATACGTATAATTAATTCAAAATAAAAGATGTATCATATTAAGGACCTCTAGGGGCTGCTGGGATGGATAATTGAAATAAACATCATTTTCTTAACTTGTTATTGGTAAAAATACCACTTTAGATTGTATCCAGGGATGATTGTCCATATGCTTCGCAATTAATTTTACGTTACAACATGGGTAAAAGAACAAAAGGTTTGAAGTTGGCTGTACATCGCTCTGTGACCAGAACAACGCATAATGAAAACTAAAGTGATAGTCCAAATTACAGATTGTAGAATATTCGTAGCTGATTTGAAAACTTAATTTCTGCCTGCTTACATTTTTTTAAAAATAGTATTCAGTGCTACTTGTGGAAAATTCTCATTACTTATCCTGTTAATACATAATATTTGAGCATTATCAAATAATGGAGAAGCAATATTAAGAACACACTGGAAACGTTATTTTATCGTCGAGATAACATAAAGTATTTAGTAAGATGTTGATTCTCGTGCACATTCGCAATTTTTGTTTCTTATTTCTATTCTTCATTTATTAGCACCACAGATATTCGGAAGAGAGTTGAGTATCAATCTTTTACTTCATTTATGAATCATTAAACCTGAAAGCAAAGTTCTCTGTATTAACAAATTGTTCAATAAAATGTCAATTTCGTAGTAAATAAAAGAAGGTGTCATATTAGCATCAAGTGATGGCAATATGGTCCAGAGGTAAGGATTTGGAAAATCAATATTCTTGTACGAAAAAATGAAAGGGAATCGAAGATTCCTTTTCTTCTACTTAGATGGTTTAGCATGCCACGTAATGTTATTCCCAAAAGTTCCCAAAATGAAAGCTGAGAAAAATTCCCAAAGCTTTGGTGGGCCATAATATTATCCGATACCTTGAATATTGCGTGTGGAGATTGAATAATATTTCTGCATGTCTTCGTACAAACAGGATACTTTGCTGCATTCTTCAATAAACACATACGTTTCCCTGTTTAGAAAAATTATTCACTAATTTATTAATGAATCAATTGTACAATTGTTGTACCTACATAATGTTTTACACTTTCCTAGCTTTTCCAATGCCGCGTTCCTTACTGAAAACCATTCTCACGGTGAAGAGAGAAAAGCGTCGCCACTCGATGTCATTCGTCGCGACCCGACGTCAAGTGATTTATTCATTTATCATCTCGTCTGTGTTCAGCTGTCCGCCTGCGCTCATGGAGAAGAAACGTGTTCTGATGTCACTAATTCCTGGGTTAGCAATAAGTGATCTAGGGTTTTGCGATCGATGAATTGCATTCGCTTCAGACAGTGGCGAACAAAATATAGTCCTTGAAAGCTACGATAAAAAAGGTAGAAATATAAAAAGAATCTAGAAAGAAGAAAACAACAAAAAACCCTATAGTTTATACATGACGATAATAAGGAGATAGGTTGACTTCTTGACATATCTTGATAAATTTAAAAGAAGGTGTATGAATATAATCGCTGACTTATTATGGGATCATTTCAGGAACATATGAGTGATAAACTTAAGTTTTACTTATTTCGTTATGGTAAAGGTAAATAAAAGCTTGTTTTAAAAAACAATTTACTTACATTTTTTAAAAATTTCCATGTATAGTATAATTGGAAGAAGAACATAATAGTTCCGTGAGACTTCACAGAGGGAAATTTATTGGTAATCTTGGCCTTCCGAAGTGTGGGGTGAAAGTTAGGGCCAAGTTATTATATCAATCATGGTATTGGATACCACTTTCATAAGTGTTGACCATATCCGACAATATTCCGGATAGTCATTACATATTACTGAGGGACAAAAGGGACTAGATGAATGTAGTATTAACTGGTGAGGAGATCTTATTGGTGTTCGTTCCCGGAGGTGACCAAAGTGCCTGAATATATAGGATACAAAATGTACGTGCTGAATACGGGCGCTTTAAGTTGTATAGTATTTGGTAGGTAAATGAAGTTTACGTAATATTTATTTTGTCAACTGAAATTAATGGGTGTAAGAGGACATGGTAACTTAGAAGCCAAAATTGCAAATCAAATTCTTTTATGATCTTTTTCGAAGATTGTGTGTCATGAAACTTCAAGATTTCAGTAATTATGGGTTCAATAGAGTCCGACATCCAGTTTCATTTAACGTTACTGGTGCTGAAACGACGAATTTCTATTTATAAAAATGTAAATATAAATTTGATTCTAAATATAAATAAGCTGACCGTCATGAACACTTTCCACATGAATAACTAACTTTACATCCCACAGTAATAACGAACTTGTTTTGAATTGTGTATGAATAAACTCCTGTTAAATTTTGTAAGGCTTGTTTACAAGGTCATGCTACAATGTGAACAATGTCTTTCAAAATGAGTGGGAATAAAGAAAGGCACTTCATGTATCATAAAGACAATAAATTATGGTGAATATATATATGACGGGGGTTTTTAATTTGTAAGTTGACGTCAATTTCTGTTACGTAATCATAGAGGAGTTTTTGTACGAATTGTGATTCAGTTATTTAAGTATGTTGTAGCTGTCATTGGTCGTATTTAATAATGTTTCGAATGAAAGATTGAATCAAGCCAAAACCACGCATTAATACCGTTTTATCCAAACATATTTAGTCGATTCTATAGTGACCTTCCTGTCCGTAATCGGTGATATGTTGTTCGTCGTTTATCGAAATGCAACTGCACCTTATTCCCCTCTCTCTCTCTCTCTTGCTCTTGTGTGCTACGTATACTGGGTGCAAATGAATAATATACACGTACTGCTCACCGAAAATAGCGCGGTTGCATTTAATAATAGAGCTAGTATGCCAAACACTGGCGAGAAAATTTTGCTCGCAGCAAAAAACAAATGCGTCGATGGAACCAGAGCGTGTGTAACTTAAAAAAAGAGGCAGCTGAGTGTGAGGAGAGCTCGAACCGTTCAGATGTAAAATGGGGTTTGCTGGACAGGAATCTGTTAAATACTGTAAAACTGAGTGACTGCCTATGGAATTTTGGTTTTGCTTTCCCTCTCAGTCGCGAATGTCTGGAACCTAGCGTGTTTACTTCGAACATTCCAAACAGCGCCTTATAAGATTCGTTCCAATGTCGTTGAGCTGAGTATTCAAAATTATTCACCCCATACTTTAATCCGTTATTGGGCAGAATGATCGGTGAAAGGCTGTCATCAGTGTAATAATATACTACATTCCAAACCTATAACCACTTTCTTTCACTCTAATTTTGATAATGTTAAAAGCTTTAAACAAAACAATATCTAACACCGAACAGTGCTAACATTTTATCAACCTTGTTGGAGAGGAAGCCAGATGCGAGTGTTTAGTACGGATGTAACAAAAAACGTGCTCTCATTTCATGAGACCTCCCAAGTGATACAGAACTGCTTTGTACAACTTGAATGTTTAATGAGATTCAATTATTTTGCGGGAAGTATGGTAATTTTTTTCCGCGGCGGAGCTGTTCTGTTCTTTCTGTGACGCTTGGAGACGAAGAAGTCGGGTGGTGAGGCGGACTATCGCGAAATGATCTTCGAACAAATTTGCCACTTCATTCCACCCGCATGATCGTCTGCGCGTTTTCCACCAATCGATGGTTGCTTGCGCCAAGACTGAGCTCACCCAGTCTCCTCGCGCATCAGTGATGAACGAGAACTGGGAAACGAGCGAGAACGACGGCAAGAGCGACGTGGAATAAGAGTAGACGAGACGATAGGAAACGTAGCGCGGCGAGGGGATGGGAAACGGCAGTTGCGGCGTAACAAAGGAAGGTGCGAGATTGCGGTAGGCACGCTGCCAGCACGTGCCAGATAGATAGTACATATTCCTTGGGAAATTGGAAGTGTTGCCGCAAACAGTTGGCACTGCAGTTGCATGAGCTCTCATATAATGGAATGATTGTTTCATAAAAATGAACTTCCTGGTTATTCTGATTGAAATAATTCATCTTCGTCAGATATTACCTCCGGCCGTCGGATTGGACTGATTTACTCTTTCTTACGTAGTCTTTATTTAAACTTGCGACCTTGTAAGTAAATACTATTCTTATATTTCACACCATAGAATTCAGACTTCACATACGAGAAAGTATTAATTTCGTTAAGATTTGAATATTTTTTATCTTCCGCTTTTACAATTATTGGAATAAAACGACCTTATTACTTAGACTGATTGATTAACTATTAAGGAGACGAAACGTTTTGACCCCTGCAATATTTTATTCAATAATTATAATTTTACAGACGTAATTAAAATACGGTTACGTATTTGCACTCTAATAGAGAAATAATATTATATATATTCCATGTTCGTTCCGTATTAGAAATTTCGTTTCACACATGTACGTGCTTAAATCAGAATTAGGCGTCGACGTTCCGTGAGGTGCAATTACTCTAGTCGCACGAATATGAAGAAAATAATACGCATCTTAAACAAGGCAAATAAATTTTTCTATAGAGTAAAATGGAACTTAAATTGAATTCATTTAGGTAGTGCAAAGTCAAAAAAGCAGTGAATGATCTTAAAAACGACACGCCTAAAATTGACTTACAGGATGTCACATTCCTCAGAAAACGCATAATTTATGGCAATTTTCTAAACTAGAGATAGAAGTTGCCTACATTTGTAAAATTACAGGTATCTTGCACTAAGAAAATATTTTCATCTTGTAAGCTACTTCATATTAAATTCTTAAAATTCATTTATTTGTGTTATATATTATTATCTAATTTTTGTCGGAAACGCGTATTTCTCTAGCAGCAATGAATTTTCTATGAAAGAAACTGACATTTTAAACACATATTTTTAATTACCCTAACAAAATTAAATACTAATAAAAAATATTAGAGATGTTTAAGTGGAAATAATACAAATTAAATTTGTTACACGATATACACCAAAAACATTTTCGAATGGAGACTTACAAACACAAATCATCATATTGCCTCATATCAAGCGGTCCTTGTTCATAAGAGTATGTCCAATAACATTTCAAAATATTTCTTCATTGTTAATGCAAACCATATTCAGAGGAAAATGAAATAACAGATTATACTTTTTTAATATTCCTGTCATTAAATGTATCTCTGAACAACAAGAAACTCTCATTGTAGTAAAGTTTATGATGATTTATTATCCAAGACAAAATTATTATTAAGATCTTTGCAGAGCAACAGATTCAGAAATCTTAAGGGAGTTCTGAAATGCCTCTAAAATTCTGAAATACACCACATTTGGACACAATGTGTGTTAAATAGCATACTTTTAACTATTTTATTCAAATCCAACTTCCTTCTCCCTTTTCTTTTCATCCTGGTCACTCTCCCTTTTTCACTGCTTTAAGCTTGTCTTTCTATTTGCGCAGTCGTTCATTAAGACGTAATCAAATTTAACATTTATTGTAAGAGAATATGAAATTTTATGTGTTTGTTAAGTCAGTAATTGCATTTTGAAACAAAGAATTCTTTTAAAACTTCTCTCCATCAAATTCGAATAAAAATAACCCTCACTCAACGGACCATAAAAAATATTTCCCAGGATCCCAACAAGGAAGCATAACTTCAATTTAACAAATTATACAAGTGTGTATGTAACTTATTTCTTTGTAAAATTTTAAATCAATTATTTATTAATTTTATTTAGATAAAGGAATGCAATTGCAATTGCAAAATATGTAGAACCTGTGCAGTAAAAAATTGTTATCCAGAATACTTCACATGTTCATGTTTACTGGTGACCACCATATGAGTTATTTCTTTTCAGTTCCTAGCACATTCCTAGTTTCCCATAAGTTTCCTAGATCATTCCTAGTTTCAAGAACAAATACCCTGATTCGATATGACATAATTATTGTAGTATTAAAAGTGAAACTCACATCGTTTGATCTCCATTAAAAAATATCCAAATTGCCAACAACAAACAATAAATGATGCATCATCAACTGACAGGAAAAAATGACGACGGACTAGGAGTCGAACACGGGACTTCCCGCTCTGAACGCACGGACATCTCTTCACCTCGCTTGTTCCGGAAAGTCTGGGAGTCATCCCCATACAGGGAATAATTGACCACAGGAAGCTCCCCTGCACTTGGATCCTGATTCCAATGAAATACGTATCAGGATAGTTGAGGCGGATTCTGGGAGGCGAAATGGGTGGTGAAGAGGGCATCTCTACAACCAGAACTGGAAGTCCCGAGTTCGAGCCCTAGTCCACATTCATTTTCTCCTGAGGTAACTAGTAATAACTTTGCAACAGACAAGATGATTTTAGCATCTATGATCTTAATAAAGGAAAACAAAAAGATTGTTGATGTTGCTACCACTTTTCATCTAGTAGATCTAGGACGTTTAGAGTTTTAACAAAAAAGATTATAACTAAACACGTCAGAATCATAAAAAACGTGACAGAATCTAAAACAATTTCTTTAATGAAAATAAGGTTAAAATCTGGGTACGTAAACTGTTTCGTCGGTTCATTCAGTTTATGATGGTATCATTCAATTTCATTTTGAGATTGATAAGTTATAAGTGTTATTTCTGGGAGATCTTCAGCTTTCGCTTTATGTGACGGGAAAAGTAGGAAAAGTAGAAGACCAAAACACTCGACTTCCCGAAGAGAACTAACTCACGTAGTTTGAGATCCCAACGTTCATTGCAGCCAGACTCAGTCACCCACGTTCCTTCGCGATCGTCCGCCCCACCCCATGTGCAGCCACCGCGGTGACGGGGAGGGAGTCCTCTGTAATGCGCTTAGTGGAAGCGCGCCGGCTGCCACCGCGAGGCCGCGCGAGACTGCTGCTCCCGCGCCACCGTTGCCGCCACTGGCCGCCACCGCCACCGCCGATTGATCGTGGCCCCCACGATGACTCCAGGTGAAGTGGTTGTGCTGCGCCGCCCAATCGATGTGGCTCCTGCGCTTCTCTCCTTCTCTCTCTCTCTCTTTCTCTCTTGCTCCATATTCTCTCGTCTGCCGTCAAATTGTTTCCTTCTTCCCCATGACTTTTTCAATCGTTTCACTTAAGTCCCCACCTTAGTCTGCAAATCTTCTCTACCCTTTCCAGTCAATTATTTCTTTTTTCTTCGCATGCCCGCCACCTTCTGTTTAAATTTCCTCCCACTTCCCTACCACATTAAACATCTCACATCCGACACTACAATTGACTCTCTTCCACCACTCTACTTCGTGAAAAATAATTTTCTGGTCTTGCTTTGAAAATTTCCTTTCATTTCCAACAGTCCCCTCCATTTCCTTATTCCTACTTTCCAACCATCTCCTTCATCATTCCTCGATCGTTTTTCAACATTTTAATGTACGCACTTCGATAAAAGACCTTCGTTTCGCAACCCCACGGTCGAAACCCCTCCTCTAAACAGCACCCCCTGCCAGCCATTCAACTATAGCATCGTGGACGAAATGAGTGGCATGGCAATGACTGACATCACAAGAACAGACCACGAGAAACCAAATGCCACAGGGAGGTCTCTGGAAAAATGTGTAGGCTTAACTTTGAGTTCCAAGAAGAAGAGGTAAGTTGACAGCAATTCGTATGAAGACCATAGGACGAAGACGAATACGATGGGATAATATGAGCCAAAAGATGCACGAAATTGCGACAGAAGCCCAAATGACGCTTAACACTCAAGAAAAGGGAATCAGAGCTTCCAGAACATATTTTCTGCGTCGTCTCTTGAAGATGGGTGAAGTAGATTCTGAGGACTCCAAAGGAAAACGCTTGGTCGTGTCAGTTTCGAAGTTCACTTTATTAATATCACCACGAAGCTTGTTCTAAACATTCTTTTTGTTTCCTTTACTGAGATGAGATAGGTTGCTCTGTGAAGCTTTCCATTCTGGCTTCACTCTTATCTGAATCTAATTTATTTGAATATAAAGAAATTATGAAAGAAACTGTAATATAGTACATGCCTAAATTTTCAGAGAAACGATACCAACGAACAACTGTTGCAGACACATGCTGTTTCATTTCACTACTTTGTGAATCTTCAACGAAAATATTCGTAAATTTTGCGCAAGTTCTTTGCTGTTCATATATTATGCTGAATACACTAACTAGAAATAAAATTTACACATGTTTGAACAGAGTAAAATGAGTCAAATATTTGAGTGATTTTATTTTAAGAATGTTTTTTTATCGAAAAACATGTTAAAACTGTAACAAATTTTCCCAATATAGTGCTAGTATACTCTTGGCAGAAAATATGATAGGAAAGCATAAAAGTAGCTAATGTACGACAAAATAGCAATTGGGTGGTAACTACATATATTGAAAAGACTGCATTCCAATAACAAAATAAAAATGAAGAAACTAAAATTATTCAAAATTCAATATTAAAAGGCAGTGAAACCTCAGCAATTCAAAACATAAGAGACTACTAAAAATTTCGAATTAGCCCACTTTCGAAAAATATCCCCAAAATAATTTCAACCCAAACACATATTTTGCAGGAGTGAAAACAAGCTTATTTATTTTTGTTTAATAAAATACCATGCGCGAGTTTGGAGCATATTTAGATAATTTTTGTAGCAAAATATTACAAGCTAGGTTTACAATAGTGCAGCGTATAAGCTGTTCATTTTTCTTACGTTAGTGAGATGGAGAGAGAAAAATGTGATTGCTTTTCACGTCGTTGTTGCATCTTTCTCGCCAATTCTATCGGTTTTTTATTAATATTGTGATTGTAGCATACAAACTAGGCTTCCAATCAAGAAACAAATTCTGAGAAAACTACCGTTGGGTACATGAGTCAACCAAGTGGCGCGAATTTTGGAAACTGCTCCCTTTTTCAAAATGCAGTAGCTGCTTCGTTTAGTACTGAGGATCAAGCTCTGTGTAAATACAGTCGCCGAAATATTTAAAAATAAATCATTGTTTTGTTTTAAAGCACAAGTAGAGTAAATCTGTTCTTCTATCTGTAAGACCGTTCTTATGCATTTCAAGGAGCACATTATTTCATTGTGTAAAAGAGAGAAAACAAATGTCATACAAAGTAAAATCCAAATTATTGAAACACCTTTCCTGAAAATTTTGAATCAGAAAGACTTTGAATTACACTGACAGGGCGACGGCGGCTTCCCACGTTAGAGAGGGAGAACCTGTGCCGTCCGACTTTTAAGGGGAGCTGGCTAGAGAGAAGGTGGGAGATGCCCTAATCTTATATAACTAGCGACAGGAAATAAAGAGTAATAACAGCCTCATTCTCAGCATTGACAAGCATAGCTTTTGTTACCCAACTAACCCAGAGTGCAGTGAGCGGCGGCGTGAAGCGTCCGGCGACGAGACAGCAATACTGACGGAGCGCATGGCGAGTCTTATGCAATATTGAGAAGTTGTGACTTGGGCAAAGATAGTCAGGAAGTAGGTTCTACCGAGACAGTTGATGTCAATTCAGGCCGAAAGAAGCAAGGTAGGAGGAATTCGGCAGAGACCCTGAAAGTTCAAGTAGAGTAGAAGGAGTGTTGTAAGAAATTCGGTAAGAGACCGTGGAGTCAATTCTAACCGACAACTAACTGACAACTACTGACTGAGCGCGGGCCTCAATACAAATGCGCGAGACATTGGCGCTCGCGAGAGAGTAGAGGGAGACCACTAAGGCGGATTGGAGTCACATCTCTCGCTCTCCTATACTCCCTCTATTCCTCTCTCGCGAGCGCCAATGTCTCGCGTATTTATATTGTGGCCCGCGCTCAGTCAGTAGTTCTGTATCATTTATGCAAGTGCTTCTGATGCCCGAGACATTTGAGCCCGCTTCACGACAGGACCAAAAATATAGAATTCTCGAGATTTTCGAATTAAAAGACTTCGAATTACAAGGGTATCACTGTATTTTCATTGTAAAAGTTTAATTAAATAAACAGATTTTGTTCGGTTCTTTTCTGTTGATTGTATTTGAAGAATAGCGATGTGATGTGCCCTAACATCTGATAGCTCATTTGTTGAGTATACTTAGTATCTCTTGAAAATATAGAAACTGACATATTTTGTCTCTATAAAACCTTTCTTATTTTTGGTATTATATTTATATAGCAGATAAATTATATTTTTATATTCTAATTAGGTGGTGTTATGAATTAATTAAATGCCACAAACAATTCAAGTGAGAAATATTGCACACAATGCAACATTTTATAAATTAAACTAAAATCATACAATTTATTTTTCATTAGCATAAACCCATAATGTGAAAAACATAATGGTAGATATTGCTCCATTTCACTGGATCTTAATCTTAGCCTTACAACACTAATAATTATTTTTCATTTTAAGGAAAAACATAAGATGTAAATGCTGATGCACCAATACCCGTACGTTGGTTTCACTAATTTAACCTAATCAATTTAGACTTATTTCTGTGGGAAAGGATTTTTGCATTGTAAAATTGTACAAGCAACATCTACAACGGGTTGCAATCTAAATCAGCAACAAATAGTTTTGTACTTTACTAATAATAATTAATTGTGTTTGAATTTTAATGATCAGAGTTTGAAAAAAATAATTATAAACGTGTTTGATTCACGTTTAAAGTCTAATGTAAAATATTCCCTTTCAGTTTTCACTCATTTGTAAGTCCTTAATTTATTTCCTTCCAAATTAAGTTACCAACATAATGTTTTTTAGTGTGTGAACTTTATTTGAACAACGTACGTGCAGATGAATGATGTAATACCAATGATTCTCTGATGCGTTGTGAAGCACGTAGCGCTTTGAAATTTAGTTTAAATCACAGGTTTTTCACTCCACAACAACAACTACGTACTGTTTTTTAGCACTTTTTATTCTTATCTATGATTGGTTTTCATTTTACTGCTACCAATTCAATCTCCCCAAGATTCTGACGAATAAAAAGTAATGTTAGAAACGGAAATTCCTTTCTGAGGAAAAGTACCGAGCACTCAAGATGAGAGGAGAGAAGCGACCCTTACCTTCCACAGCTCAACTCGTACAAATAATCCGTCGTTGTCTCACAAACCCCGTGTCCACGACCCGAAGAAAATGCGTATCTTGAAATATTTCTCTCTTTTTGAGCCCGTCGAGAGAAAGGAAAGAAAGCTGTGATGAAAGAATCCTTGGCCGCAAGCGCTACATCGAATAGCACGCGCTTAGTCATTCGATGGTTTCAGGATTTTCCTACTTTCTCACGATCCTCTGGCAATGAATGCAAATTACAGTTTGACAATCCTGAATGTTTTGATTACTTTCGTAGCCCTCTGCTTCTTGCATGTTTTTGTGTAAGTCTCTTAAAATTTTAATGCCTCATCCCTTTCCACAATCACCGACAGTTTGTTTAATGTTAAATCCATTTCTGCCTTAAGGGACAAAATACATACAGGTATCATACAGGATACCAACGGATACATACCGAATGATTTTCCGCTATTGATGACCATTTATGAGCAGTTTAGGCAATAAAAGAAACAAGGGATTGATGGGATGGTCCCTTGCTTGCTTCCGGAGAGTTGATTAGTTCATTGTCCTCTACGTGGTCATACGCAGTTTGTAACAGCATGTTTTACAATAATTTTATTATTATTTTATTCTTCCTATTAGTTTTGTATTCAGTTAATAGTCCCTCCTAGTGTTGGAAGTTTTCACACCATTTCTTAAATTATCTTTAGCATTAGTAAGTTTTTCTCTGCGTCATTCATCGGAGTTCCCTGCATGCCCCACCCTTCTTTTATATTTGTCGATCCTCTCTACGCTTATTTCATGCTCGCGCCACGTACGAGCTGTCGGTATGTACGCCAATGCAGGTGCGTGTTTGTGGGTTAGCGCTTGGCCGCTCTTGCCCGCGGGTAAGAGGAACGGTAGCTCATGTTTTCTGACACGCCCACCAACATGTTGGTCCTCCTAAAATAACAAGCATACGCGTTCGCACGCTGCTTTGCACGGTGCGAGGCCACACGACACGCAACGCTCAGGTGACAAGCGGACTGGTGCTCAGGACACCTCAGCTGGTAGAACCGTAGTTCCCTTATCTACAGAATATTTCAAACAGCGCCCGTAATATAATGAGAACACACATAATTTTTCATAATATTTCTAACTAGGTTACTTTTTATATTAGGCCTACTGTATAACTATAAGTATGCTGTAGAAGTAAAAAAATGATGATATAATTATGCAGTTTGAATAAAAATCTTTTAGTTAGAAAAATGTTAGTTATATTCAAATTTATGGGGCCCCGTGCCGCTGTGCCCTGACGATGTTTCATCGCGTCCCCTGGCGCCATGGTGTACTCCTTGGGAACCACTGAGGTAGAGGATTACTTCGCGCAAAATTCTCCAAAAACGCTGGGGCAGCACACGGAGAGTGGCATGGTACATGGCTCACGCATGGCACGCAATTTCAACTCATCACAACTGATCGTGTTACGGGTAATGTGACAAGTTTGAATCGAGCTTCTGCATCAATCAGTTTACTCGTGTGTTGTCAATGTTGAAGAGATACTATGGGTCACACGTTACATTAAGTATAACTTTTCAAAAATTAGTTTTTAGGACATATGGGGTGCGTAGTATTACTGAGTCTCTATAGAATAGTCATTACGTCAAGCTCTTACATGTTACGTATCACATTGAGGGTGGATGCATTCAGTTAATTTGGTTATTCGAGATATCCGTGGATGAAAGAATCATAGTTTATTTCTCGTTTGTTACCAGTGCAATGATGGGGTGTAGTACGTATTCATTTTGAAAACAAGCTCTCATATAAAGAAAGAGAAAAAATTGGAGAAAATGATGAGTAACTACCGCGCAATTTCTCATATCACTAGATGTAATACAAGTACGTACATGGGTGATTCTACGGAGATAAGGAAGTTTGCGATACACAAAGGGGTGAGGTCCATGAACAAGCACTTAACGTTTTCAACAGATCCAAGATCAGTTGAGAACACGAAACAACTGAGGTTATTGAGCAATGAAGCAGGTTACATAGGTTTCGGCGGGAACCCACAGGGTTGTCACCACATCAACCGCTCCTAAGACCATCTTTACCTTGACAAGCGTGAATTTTAAAAAATGACAAAGCAGTGGGACATGAAATGAGAAAGGAGTGAGGAAACAGTCGTAAATAAATTATTATCTGTATCATGCACATTGAATTCGATCATGTTAAATGGCCTAATTCATATATGTTGTACTAGCAACAAACTTTAAAATCTAAACCTAACTGAATAGGGTGTTTGGACAATTTCTGTAGCATAATCAACATCAGAAGAAATTCCTTTTATGATGATGCGAAGAATCTTCTGTAATTATAATAAATCATAAAGATTGGTGAAATAATACCAGGATTTCAATTTATTTATATAAAAGAATTAATAGGTCATTTAAATATTATTTAATTCATCACTTTTATCAAAAAGAGACTTAAATATACCAGCAACAGAAACTTGGAATGAGTGTTCTCGATATTTTTCATTATCATGTATCATGTAAATTCGTGGAATTAAAAATGATTGAACATCAAATACAAATCGTATCATTCACATCTTAGGTATTTCTTTACTCTTATAAATCGTATATTACACCTATCTTTTTTTCGAATCTCCAATTTCGTAATATCAAGCAGCTGTCAGAAGGGTTGCTCAGAATCAGAATAAATCATTCTTTTGAATAAAAGAATAAGAGCATTTTAAAATGATTCGTAATTTCACATAGCAAAAATAACAAATAAAAACGTATTTTTTTATTTGATGAACATTGATTGACGAAAGAGAAGTTATTCGTTTATTAAAAAAAAATAACGAATACGAATTTATTATTTTATTTGATTAACATTGAATGACTAATAAAAAGTTATTATTAACAAGTTAATTAACACAAAGAAATACAATAGATGGATCACCCAAGGTATAAGGATTTCTTCAAAAAACAAACGCCGTTTATATTATCTTTCAAAACGCTATAACCAACCACCCGAATTCCATAATTATTTTCGTAAATATAAGACTATTCTTCGAAAAGTAGTCTATGCAGCTAAAGTAATGGAAAACGACAGGCATATACTAAAATCGAACAACCGGATGAAAGCCATGTGGAATATTGTTAACAATTACACGTCAACTTCTGAAAATCGCGAAGAAAATGTTTCTTTACTACACGATGGCAAAATGGTATCAAATCCTCAGGACACCGCAAGTTTGTTTAATTCTCACTTCTCAGAAGTTGGTAAAATAACGAACTCAATATATCCAAATCAATGTCCTCCAATTATATCCACCCACATACCCAATTCTATGTTCACTTCCGAAACTAACGCCAGTGAAGTCATGGGAATCATCAGCTCCTTAAAAAACAAATTTTCACGAGGCATAGATGATATACCTGAGTTTATTGTTAAATCTTCGTCCCACGCTATATTAAATCCACTCGTAAATATTTTTAATAGTTCTTTATCGGAAGGGGTGTTTCCCAATATATTTAAGAGAGCTAAAGTGAAACCTTTACACAAGAAAGGAAACAAACTTAATATTGGAAATTACCGACCAATATCTCTACTACCCACTTTCTCAAAAATCCTAGAAAAATTGTTCTATAAGCGTCTTCAAGATTTTTTATCAAAATATAACATTCTCTCTGAAGATCAACACGGTTTTAGGAAATCCTTTTCCACTGCAAGTGCCATATTTTCCTTCTTAAACGATGTTACCACATCTCTAGACAGTGGAGAAAATCCTCAGGGTGTTTTTCTTGACTTATCCAAAGCATTCGATGTCATCGATCACGGAATTCTCCTTACCAAATTGCATTCTTTAGGCATTCGTGGACTTCCACATCAATGGCTAACTTCTTATTTAAAAGATAGATATCAACAAGTAGAAATATCCTATACTAAAAATAAAATACTTGAGCGTTGTCTTTCAGAAACAAAGCCACTTACTTGCGGAGTACCCCAAGGATCAATTCTCGGCCCTATACTCTTTTTATTGTATGTGAACGACATGTCATCATCCACATCAGATTGCAAAATGGTTCTTTTTGCTGATGACACTAATTTACTATGTAAACACGCCAATGCTCAAAAAGTTTTGTCTAATCTTTCGACTTGGTTCCATGCAAATCGTCTCATTGTAAACACTGACAAAACAGTGTCTATGTCATTTCACAATAGTAATACAAATTAAATACCCCAGGTTTCTCTTTCTTTAAACGGAACACAATTAAAAACTGTTACGAATACAAAATTCTTAGGTCTCCTTATTCAAGACAACCTCAAATGGAATTGTCACATTGACAATCTTAATTCCCAATTAAGCAAATTGTGTTACGCATTCCGAATCTTAGTTAACGCAGTTAGTCCACGTATTTCCCGTTGCGTATATTTTGCAAACGTTTACTCCCATTTACGTTACGGCATTACCTTCTGGGGTAATTCCGGTCAGAGTATTCAAACTTTCAGAATTCAGAAGAGGATAGTTCGGATAATTTGTAAATCTCACCCCCGAAACTCTTGTAAACCTTTATTCCGGGAATTAAATATTCTAACACTTCCCTGCATTTATATTTATGAAACAGTCGTGTTTGTTAAGTCCGAATTACTGAAGTGCCACCCTTTCTTTATACGAAACAGTCTCGTTCACGAACACTATACACGCAATAGTAGTAATATTCATCGCCCTAGAGTGTCAACCACTCTTTGCCAAAAGGGACCATACCATTCGGGAATCGTTCTATATAATTCCCTGCCCAAGAATATAAAAGATATTATGAAATTGAATATCTTCAAATCCGCGGTTAAAAACTACCTCCTGCACCAGTGCTTCTACACTGTAAAAGAATTTATTGATTTTAACAAAAGTTAAATTCGTCTTGTGCTTTATCACGCCATTGCTGTAGTACTTTTTAAACAACTTATAACAATTTCAAAAACTATTTTCTTGCATGATTGTGTTTCCGTATGGCTCATATTAATTTAGTTTTATGTGTACTCAACTTTGGCACGGTTGTGTACATTGATTCTGTTGCCCCATCCTTGCCCGGGTTTTTCTTCGTTTTTCATTCGGGTAGAGGCGGATTTATCATACAGGTTCTCTAGGCTTT
>NNCF01126649.1:1097256-1118642 GCA_002313205.1 Laupala kohalensis | reverse complement strand
TATATGTGTGTGTGTGTATGTGTGTGTGTGTATAGATATTCGCATTCTTTGAAGCCTACAAAGAATAAAAATTCAAAACAGTCCTAAAATTCTCGCATTGGTAAGGGCAAGATTAAGCAAGTCCTTTTAGTAACTGAAAAAAATTGCTTTAAAATTGTCAAAGAGGGGAAACGAATTTATACTCTAGGCACAAATTATGCTTTTGTATGGTTAATAAGAAAAATTTAAAATGAAACATTCTAATTTTACTTTCCTGTATTCGTAGTACATAGAAAGTATTGTAATCGTGAAAAAATTCGAAAACGAGAACAAAATCCGGAAAAATCCGTTTCGGAGACTCCTGATTCCGAATAAGTTGTTTTGGCATAACGTCCGTCCGTTCGTTCCCAGCGATTCTAGTAAATGGATGAATCAATTTAATTTACTTCGTATTTACGATAGATTTTACTTTTTGTCAATGCACGTGCTCTGATCTTGTTTTTACTTTAAAACAAAGGGTACTTCACTTGCAGGTCAAAGTACTCTTTTGAATGCTTCTGAAAATTGGCTCCAACGATTTTGTTTAACTTTTCTGTACGTAAAGTACAATTAGTACGCATTACATCCCCATTAACTGTATTTCGCTTGAAAGTTTAGCATGGCCGCAGTAAAATAATTTCTGTAATTTGTTAAATTATTGACTATGAGCCCGACGAAAATGTTAGTTATAGTTCATTACACTATCATATACATTTGTAATTAATGGTTTTTTCATGCACTTATTAGTTACACTCGTATGTATATGTACACTCGTATGTATGTATATATGTGTGTGTGTGTTTATGGCGGGCAGTTTTAGTTTGTCAGTGATGTGAATCCAAGGATTTTATGTTTGTAGATGTGTAATTTTTAATATGTTACTTACTCTTTATTGAGAACAGAGGAATATCTGCATCGTATGTTTTTCTTGGAATCGTTAACCGTCCACCTACACGCGACCTCTACGCACGAGTTGTAACCTCTTATCCAGTGATGCATCATTGGGCTGTACAAGCTTACTTATCAGATGTGATAAGTAAGCCGGATGTTCTTGTTTGCTTGTTCATGCTGTGTGTCATATTTAATGTTTGCGCATATTATATGATGCTTGAGGATGTTATTATATATTATTACTTATCGTTTGAAGAATTAACTTGGTTACGTCTTTTTTTGTCTTAAATGTAATGTGTGATGAGTCTTTTTGTTCATTTTTAAATTCAATGCTTCATAGCAGTTTCAATCGTTTCAAACAGTATTATTGTAAACAATATATTTTAACACTTACAGAATATCTTGAGATAGATAAGGAGCGTTTCGAAATAACGGGAAGTAAATAAAACAAACAGTATCACGTGTTTAACCGAAATTAATCGTAGATACAATTAATATTTATTAATATAATTTTGCAATTTCATATTGCAAAACAATTACCTCTTTAATTTTTTATTTAATTATATAAGCAAATTGATGGTCTGCAGGCTTTGTTCCAGCGTAAATAATATCGTAATTATCTTTATATTTATAAATAAATAAATTTTCGAAATAGAATATAATTCTTATCTCATCTCTCCAAAAAACGAAAAAACAGAATTTGTATATTAGAGATTCTTTTATACAAATGCTAGTAAAAGTATTTCTTTAATAAACTTTAAATTGTGTAAAATGGGGACGACCAAAATATAGAGTAACATGTTAAAATCAACCCTCTCCTAATATAATGCTTTAATATAGGTTTCTAGTGCAGACTGAGAAACGTATATGAGAAAGTACGTGCAATGGTTTTGCACCACTAGTTTTGGTTGTCGAAGAAACATTCAATTTTCATTGTTTTCTCTCTCCCAAATTTTATTACCAGTCCAATCACATTCCTATCCATTTCTGCACAAAATCCACGAAACTAAGATAGGGAGGGAATTTTAACAAAATGATATTACATTCTTATGTATGAAGTCCATAAATTCAGCTCACAAAGTTTATCATTTGTGATTCGATAGGATTCTAGCAATGGTCACAATTCGTTCAACATATGAACATTACGGACATCAGTGGTTTTTTCTTTTATAATTACATTTTTGTACAAGAGGTGCAAAACCATCGCACATACTTTCTCATATACATTTCTCCGTTTGCAGCAAAGTGTGGAAAAAAATTCTGTCGTAAAAGGTCATTTCTGGCGTGATCCTCTATATTTTGGTCGTCTTCTGGTGCTCTATTCAAAGTCGCTAGATGAAGTTATTACTGTGTTTTATTTGGAAGTAAAATAAATATTCAGAATATTATTTCAAAACATTTAGCAACATATCAGTCTTACAAATATCGTAAAAGTGTTATGTAAATGTAATTTCGTTGTAGACAGAAATTAATATACTTTCCTATGAATGATATGAAGTTAAGATGTTGATTCCAATCATTCAAATTTTATTACGAATTGTTCATAAATTTTCATTCAATATTTGTTAGTGAAAATGTGAAGAAATTGTATAAATACGTATATTCATAAAATTTTCATGTCATAAAATATTCAATAAACAATTTCCAGTGATACTTTATTTTAAGATAAATCCTCAATTAACCTTAAGAATATCAACATTTACTGCACAATATAATTATTTATTAATTTTGTATATGAACACTTAAGATAAAAATTAAATTCTTATTATGAACTGTACAACCACAATACACAGTCGACATAGTTATTCGTTGCAACAACAAAAGGCATAACCGTATTTGTCATTTATTCCACGAAGAACCAAAAAGTGTAATTTAAATTATCTTTTTATTTTTTAAGAATGAAACAATAAATCATAATTTGTTTATGGGCCAAATAAAAAACTAACTTGTTATTCGTCAATCAGAATTTCTCGAATAAAAGAATAGATTTTATTCGTCATTTATTTACGTAAATGAAAAAATATCTTGTTATTCGTCATTCAAATTTGGATGAATACAAAATAACTTGTTATTCGTCATTTAAAGTTTGTCGAATAATATAATAACTTTTTATTAACAATTTTTTCTACGAAGAATAACAAATTATTTTTTCAATTTATCATCTTTTATTCATAAGAATAAGAATATTGTCGACCCCGGCTGTCAGAATGCCAATTTGTTTTCGTTGTCAGCAATGTCAGAATTCAGAGAAAAATGGATGAAATCGAAACAACAAATTATTAAGCGGAAAATTTTCTACCACGTAACTATCCATTCAACTAGCCAGACAATGAAAGCAACATTTCTGCGTGGAATTACCACGTTAATTAGCTCGTTGACGTGTTTGTGAAGTTTAAGCGCATGAATACACAGTACCCAGTGTTCAGATCGATGTGTTGCTTTTTGAATTACTGAATTGGGGGAAAGATTTATTAATACAGCTAACTTTAATATACTTGCATGCAAAAGCAGCATAAATGTTTCAACCATATAAAATCATGTCATTGCATGTATGTATCATTTAGTGACTCCAGGTAAGATAATACAATGAACTAAAAATAAGTTTATTATATTGATTTTACGAATAGTTTTACAAGTTTTTATATTCCCCTCAGTCATAAGCTCATGAGCTACGTTATTTTGATGTGATATGTGAGGGGAGAAATGGATGAAATAATAAACATTCTGGGATGTCAAGCAGTATTTTAAAAATACAACTCAAAGATAATTCATTTCTATCACACATGTATCTCCCATATCATGCATAAAACTATCACTTGCTAAAAATTTAAATATGCTAAAATTCCATTTATAAAAGTCCAACAAATCGGAGCGAATGTAAATGATTAACTCTTTCCTCCCTCGCATCTTAAACGAGAGGGGTTCTAGATTTAAAATATTATAATACCTGAGTACTCACGACTTTGCTCGCGTAAATTTTGTAATATGTCTGTAACATTGTTATCCATCAACGTTATAAGTTTTAATAGTATTCACGTGTACCAATCCCTCACTTTCACTGATGTAATTGAAGATTTTCTTTTAGGAAATCTTTTGGGTAATATAGGTATTTTTACGTAATTTTTACGGCTCACCATTCCTTCCCCAGCTCTAAGGATACCTTGACACTATGTGATCTCTACTTAAACATAACGGTGTAGCGGAGCTACACAAAAATTCCCCACATAAGACGTGCAAACGGGCAATATAAACTTTAAATATAAACTATATGTATTAACATTAATTAACATTCAACTATTAGCATTCTAGAACTTTCGACGACAAGAGAATGTTACGACAATGAAGAGCATTCATAAAAAGGTGACGAATAAATAACAGATATTCCACCAATCAAAGTGCTATAAAAACTAAGACAAGAGAGCGTAGGTACTCAAGACGAAGGAGACTCACTTCTCTCTGTGATTCTACCAGAGACGCACGCGAATTGTGCTCGCTCTCGCCGTACACTTTAATACGCACATGCGATGTCAAATGTCAAACTGATTACAAGTGTAACTGTCACGATTCTACTCTGTGAGATTTAAACATTTCTAAACTATATAAATTCAGTGCAATATTAAAAGTCAGACTTTTCAAGATATTCGTCAAGTTATCTGTTAACTAGTGAACCTTCAGTGTGGTGGGCATCCAAATCATTAAACGCTGCTCCCAGCTATCGGCCACGAGTCGAAGCAACCATAGAAATTGAATGAGACTGTCTCGTAACTTTGTCCTTATGACAAGATTTCAATGTTCACTGACATTAACCTTTATCAAATCTTTGACGAGACCTTCATTAAATTCAATTCATATTCATATGCAAACATACTCAACTAAGGTTCAGATTATTGTATTGACATGTGTTAAATCCATATTGTGTATGTTTAGTCATTCTATATTTTATCCTCTCTTATTTGTTCTAATCTCTTGTTCTTCAAGATTTTAAATGTGACTCTTTGTTTACATATATTATTCAAACCATGTTCTATTTTATGTGTATTCAACACAAATCATGTTCTAATTTATGTATTAATTCAACAGATTATTTCTTATAATGAAAGTGTTAATCCTTGCTGACTTTACGTCAAACTAATTATTTATATAATAAACCATCGCTGTTTATTTTAAATTGGAAGTCAAGTCTTTTATTATTAATCAATTTAATTAAAGTTTTAGGTTAGACGTTACTGTTGGTTTATATATTTGTTCTATACTGGCTGGGTATAGATCATTCTGAAATTAATGCTTTTGATAACGTCAATTATTAATAGTTTCCTCAACAGCATGCCATGCCGGGATAGAACAAGATAGTGCTCCGCGACGTGATGATTAACGCATTCAAAATCACATTCAACTCATCGTGACAGAAACTTTTTAAGCAAAGTCACCTTCAGAACAAGATGGTGACTCCCGACGCCATATATATAAAATAATATTCAACTCGCTCATCGTGACAAAAGAAATTTTTTTTTGAAGCAATCAATTTGATCTTTTATCCATTTTTTGTCAAATCTAACTCAATAATCGTGAACTTTTATACTAATATAAAAAATAAAACTTTATTTATTTTCTTTCTGTCAATAAATTTTTCACTAAAGTCTAACATACTACGTGATTCAATTTGCCTACCGACTTATGGGCTCTAATGACCTCGATGTTGACGAGCCCTAAAGCCCCAACCAAAAAAAAAAACAAACCTACCGACTTCACGCGATTTCCTACTACTTCCCGTCAACATACGATGTCCACCTTATCTCTGCCAGCTTTTTGGCGCGATAAACCAAATGCATGATTTGGTGTTGCGGAGGCTCAATTTTTGGCGAAGGGAATAACTACCTCGTTTGAAAAACATGTCAATGTAATTAGGAACCTTGACAGTTCGGTGATTCGCGACGTTGACGAGACTTTATTGACACCGAACACCGACGCATAAGTTCAAACAATGTCTTAACCAGTTGTTTTCGAACTCGCAACGCATAGGAATAGACAAAATACTGTCGGCAGCGTCTATCGTGGATTGAGCCCCGCCTCTGTTACTGGAACATGAAAGAAACGTAACAATCGTCGAACAACGGGAAATTCATCCGTAATGATTACCGGCACAAATACAAACTTCCATAACAGAAGCTGGCTGAACGCACTACCCACGCGTATTAAAAATGTGTTGACAAAAACAAACATACACGATGTAGATGAACTAGCGTTAATAGCTGATAAAATTTATCAAAATTTTCCTACATCTACGCCACAACCAATAGTTCGACAATCCATAAATCTGGACTTTTGTGACATCTACGTAGCAAACAACCATCCAACCGCCAGTGATTCAAGACCATAAAATAAATTGTCTAATAGATGCAGTAGATGAACTAACAAGACAAGTGACACAGTACAAACGTTACTTGTACACCAGCATGCCATTTCAGCAAACATCACATGCCCTGAACCAGTTAGGAAATACAAACAATACGTTCAACCACGCAAGAACCCGAGACCTTCGTCATACCAAATATGCTGGTGTCATTACAATTACGGAAAATCCACAAGACGATGTAATAAACCGTGTGCATTTATATCACGACATTTTCAAATCCACACGAATAAATATGATACACAAACAAAAAACACGGTAACTTCACCAGTGACATGTCAAGCAACGGGTAATCATACAACAACAACAACGACGACGACGTTAAATTCACCGAGTGTAGAAGTAAAAACATTAAAATCTATTTTGAAGAAACTAACGGTTCTACACAAAGTGAACAGCATAACAGATAAGCGATCACGGCCACCTGGAAAAATAACATTCCAGAAACAAAACACAGATAAATGCACATGTAAACATCATGCATCATACTCACAAGTTAACACCACCAGCGATCCAACAGTTTCTACCATGACGCAAAGTGACAACCGCACAACGCAATTGAAAACTAACAACACGAAAACCAAATCCGCATTTCACATCGCAACACCACACGCGAAATTTATTTTAAAAATCAGTAGACATTCCACTGATACATACTCGTCAGGAATCATCGCAAATTCAACGACCAACGGGCATGGATACGCACATATATACAGCCCAGTAGAAGACACATCAAGAGGAACACTTGGGAATTCAAGAAAACTTACGAAGTTCAAATTGAAACGAGCATTTTCAATTGCACCACCAGCAGAATTTATCACGCGAACACAGAACAACACAACGGATTTTTATTTATTTATTTATTAACCAGGATCAGCAGTGATCTGCTTTACAAGGTTTTTATGAAATACATAATTTATACATTTACACAACAAAATACATTTGAAAAACACATTTAAATTACACTTTAAAATTACTATTTACAAGTATACACGAGAAAGTAAGGGCATTAGTGTGAGGAAATCTAATGAGACACCTCCAGTTAATCTTTATAATTAATTTAAACTATAATCTTTAATTTTGCCAAAGCTTAACTTACTGAGTGTAATGTATTTTTTTAAATTTAGGGTGGTTTGAAAGTGTCTTTGGGATATCGGGATTTGATCCTACTATTTATTCTTAAGGACATTCCTAAATTAAATGTATAGGACGGAGGAGAGTTCGAAAGACTGGAGTAGAATGTTAATGCTAATTTACTAATGTGTTCTCTCAACGGTTTAATGTTTAATTCTCTAGGGATTTGTTCATTGGTTACGAACCAAGGGGCCTTCAGTGCACATCTTAAGGTTTTGCTTTGGATGACTTGTAGTTTCTTGAAAGATGTTTCTGCTGCCCCTCCCCATATTGGACAGGCATAAATCATAGAAGGTCGTATGGCTTTGAATATGGATAATGCCGTGTCTGTTCTCAGAGATGAGTTTCGATTTAATAATGGGTATAAATTAGATAGTTTTTTCTTAACCGTTAACGCAATAGCATTTATATGTGCTTTCATTTTGTGTCCAAATGTATACCTAAGCATTTTATGTGAGAATTTGAATCGACCCATGGTATTTCCTCTTTTTAAATTTTTAAGGACATTAACTTAGGAATTTTTCGCAGTGAAAATATTTTTGCTTGCGATTTCGTGGGGTTTAGAGCTAATCTCCATTTATCTGTCCATTCTACGAAGGTAAGTAGGTCATCTTTGAGGCTGGTCTTACCAGTGAATGTATTGTTAGTTCATAAAAATAATGCTGTATCATCGGCAAAAAGGGTTATTTCCGAGTTAACTAATTTGGGAAAATCAGACGTAAATATGGAAAAAAGAAGGGAGAGGGCGGCGCCTTGAGGCACTCCGGCAAGGATATTTTGTGGCTTGGAATGAGAGCCGTTTACCCATACTGTGAAGGTTCTATTTGTTAGAAAACTTTTAACTATATTCTGTATGTACATGGGTACTCCTAGCAGTCTCATTTTGTAGAGTAAGCTCTCATGCCAGATCCTATCGAAGGCTTGTGATATGTCTAAGAAAATAGTGTATTGCTTAGGGTATTTTGCTTAGACTCGAAAGATTTGGCAATGAATTCAGTTAATCTGAGAACTTGGTGATTGGTCGAATTCCCTTCTCGGAATCCAAATTGCTCAGACGGGGTAGCATGCGATTCGCTTAAGAATTTGTTAAGTCTTTTCTTTAGAAGTTTTTCAAATATTTTACTGATCGAGGGAAGAAGTGATATTGGTCTGTAACTTTTTGGAGAACTTTGATCTTTTCCTGGTTTGGGTATTGGTATTATCTCTGCATGTTTCCAGGTTGTGGGAAAGTAACCTATTCTTAGTGCTGCTTTGAATACTGCGCAAATATATGTGCTTTCTTTCTTTGGCATTTCTTTTAATATTTTGTTTGTAATTTGATCATGGCCAGCATATTTGTTCGAGCCGAGGGCTTTTATTTGTTGCTCTATTTCTTTGGGAGAAATGAATTTTATTGGAAGATCGGCAGTGATTTCGGTTTTTCGTATTTCTTCAAGGATGTTGTCGTTAAATTTTATGAATTTAATGGGATTATTAATAAAAGAAAATGCAAAGTGAGTTAATAATTCTGCTTTATTAATATCAGACTCTGCCATACTTATTTGATCCGTTAATGGCGGTATGTTTTGTTTTTCACGAGATAAGCATTTTACTGCTACCCATTGCGCTCGAGAGGCAGGATGAATTTGGGCCAGAGAGGATTGAAACTTTTTAAACCGGAATGTTTCTAGATGTTCTTGAGTTAGTCTCCCTAGTCTGTTTATACTTCTTTTAGTTTCTTCTGAGCGGTATTTTTGCCATGATCTTCCAAGGAGGCTTTTCCTTTGTATTAGGTTTTGTATAAAGCCTGGTATTTGTTTATTTTTCTTTGTGAAGTCGCAATTTGTTGTTAAGCACCAGTTACTTATAGAATCTTCAATTGTTTATGCCAGAATGGTTATTGACATGTCAATTTTTTCACTAGAATCTAGATGGGTGGGTATGTTCAATTTGTTTGTCATTAGTGTACGGAATTTTTCCGAAATTACTGTTCCCTTAATCATTTGAGACCTATTTGGCTTGGGTAGAATATTAGCGTTAAATTGGATTATAACTGACGTATGATCAGAATTTAACTCTGGTAGGGTGTGTTGAAATAGTTGTCCATTAAAGTTTTTTGAAAGCACTAAGTCCAATATATCCGGTTTGAATTTCTTGTTATATGGGTAATGAGTTGGTGAGTTTGGCGAATGTATTAAGATATTANATATTATGTAACGTTGTTAGTACTTTCAGATTTTTACCTGCTTTGTTGGGTGATTTACAACCCCAGCTGGTGTGTTTTGCATTGAGATCTCCACATACTAGTACAGGGTTTTGGCCCGATAGATGCGGTAGTATATTATTTTCGTTAAATTGTTTACTAAGGGGTCTGTAAATATATTTGATAGTTATATTCAGTGCATTTTCCTGTTTTACAGTTATTCCTATAGCTTCTACTTGAGTATTTGAAAAATTTTGAACTTGATAATGTTGTAAGGAAGAGCGAATTCTAATAGCTACACCTCACGAAGGTTTAGTGCTTAGTCTGTCTTTTCGATAAATATTATAGTCTATTTTGAACTTGTTCGAGGCATTTAGATGTGTTTCTGACACACACGCTATATCAATGTTATAATATTTTATGAAGTGTGTGAATTCTTCTTTCTGTCTTATTAGACCATTTGCATTCCAGTTTAATAGAATTAAATTTGTTTTATTTGAAAACATTTCCCGCTATTAGGGGTAGGATTGCTTGAATAGTGGATTGTATCATTGTTTGGATCTTAGGCATAATTGCTTGTATGACTTCTGTAATGATTTCTCTGACTAAGTCTTCCTTGTTTAGTGACATAGCGCTTGGGTAATTTGACGTTTTGCCTTGGCTAGCTACCTGAGCGTACGAGGTATCACTGCGGTGAGGTGGCCTCGCTTGGAGGTGGTCTGGTAATGGAGGGAATTCAGTAGTAAAGTTGGGAGGTTTAGAACTAATGGTTAGGGTTATATGTGCTTAGAGAGGGAGGTATTCGGTTTAGTATTAAAGCTGGACATTTCTGAAAATTTGCTGGGTGCATTCCTTGGCAATTTACACATCTTGGAGGTGAATCACAAGATTTGGAACATTTTGAGAAATGGTGATATTCTAAACACTTAACACATCTGGGCACTTTATTACAATTGACACAACGGAAATAGACTCCACAGTTCAAGACACATCAAAAACATTTACGAGAGCTGGACGACGAATCAAGTTTCATCAACGCCCGGAGTACTACTATTACCGAACAATGGATACAGGGTCGAGAAAACTGAAGACATTGTCGTACCAACACAGCTACTACAATGGAAGAAAATCATTATTAAGCAATATTGATGTATAATAAACTAATTTCTATTTCTCTTTGCAAAAAGTTTATAACAATCAGATTAGAATTCAACGAAGGGTCCTTCATCTACAAGGGTATAAATTCTGTATCTAACAGTTTAGTAACGCGCACGGCGACCTTTCCTAATCCCTTACATCAGAAGTCACATCCAAGCTTCTA
Organism: Laupala kohalensis; assembly: GCA_002313205.1. NCBI lineage: Eukaryota > Metazoa > Arthropoda > Insecta > Orthoptera > Trigonidiidae > Laupala > Laupala kohalensis. Next base: position 1,107,686 of record NNCF01126649.1, on the reverse strand, counting down.
CTAAAAATACCTGCTTACCAACCTACAACCTTACCAATGTACCAAATAACAACAAATTCCTATGAAAATTAAAATATCCTACCCAACATACAACCATATCAATCATATCATACTAAGGATATTGTTACAACAACAAGTTGAACTGATTCAGAAGGAAATGATATTTCACGCGGATTATCCTACTGATACACCGCAGAAATCTCAATTCAGATGAATGGTACAAATTGAGGTAGAACAAAAAAATAAAATATTATGATGATTGAAGAATACCTATCCAACCTTACTACTACTACTACCTACTCCTGAATCAAGAACCATACAAATTCCTGCAAAGTCCTGCCAACAACAAAATCACAAGAACCAAGAATATCCTACAAACATTCCTGAGTACCAACAAAATTTTAATAATATTAAATTTCTAAAGCATGCCTAAATTTATTTTTCAAATCGACGACATACGGCTGGGCACGAGAAACTTCTAATCCAGATCACAGGCTACGAGTCGCTGACCGCTCCCGAAACCACACCAGCTACTGGTGTCCATTTCCTGATCTCCAACGAAAACAAGCTACCGTCATACAAGGTCATCCACCTTAACCTCAACATCAATATATCCTGTACTTCCCAATCTGATCCAGCAGAAGACCTCAGAAAATATTTTCTTCATGTCGCCAATAAACATGAAGTTTTTTTAGTTTCCAACGGTCCCAAAGCACATCAAATAATTTTTTCTCCCAAAATGAGGGGTGTTTTTTATTTTTATTATCAACACAATAATCAAAAACCACAGACATTCGTTTTTCCAAAACGGGGGGTTTCCAAATAGGTTTTTCAACTGCATACCATGCCGGGATAGAACAAAAGTTCGAAAACAACTGGATAAGAAATTGTTTGAGCTTGGCATATGCGTCGGTGGTGTTCAGTGTCAGTAAAGTCTCGTCAACGTCTCGAATCACCGAACTGTCAAGGTTCCTAATTACATTGACATGTTTTTCAAACGAGGTAGTTATTCCCTTCGCCAAAAATTGAGCCTCCGCAACACCAAATCATGCATTTGGTTTATCGCGCCAAAAAGCTGGCAGAGATAAGGTGGACATCGTATGTTGACGGGAAGTAGTAGGAAATCGCGTGAAGTCGGTAGGTTTGTTTTTTTTTTTTTGGTTGGGGCTTTAGGGCTCGTCAACATCGAGGTCATTAGAGCCCATAAGTCGGTAGGCAAATTGAATCACGTAGTATGTTAGATTTTAGTGAAAAATTTATTGACAGAAAGAAAATAAATAAAGTTTTATTTTTTATATTAGTATAAAAGTTCACGATTATTGAGTTAGATTTGACAAAAAATGGATAAAAGATCAAATTGATTGCTTCAAAAAAAAATTTCTTTTGTCACGATGAGCGAGTTGAATATTATTTTATATATATGGCGTCGGGAGTCACCATCTTGTTCTGAAGGTGACTTTGCTTAAAAAGTTTCTGTCACGATGAGTTGAATGTGATTTTGAATGCGTTAATCATCACGTCGCGGAGCACTATCTTGTTCTATCCCGGCATGGCATGCTGTTGAGGAAACTATTAATAATTGACGTTATCAAAAGCATTAATTTCAGAATGATCTATACCCAGCCAGTATAGAACAAATATATAAACCAACAGTAACGTCTAACCTAAAACTTTAATTAAATTGATTAATAATAAAAGACTTGACTTCCAATTTAAAATAAACAACGATGGTTTATTATATAAATAATTAGTTTGACGTAAAGTCAGCAAGGATTAACACTTTCATTATAAGAAATAATCTGTTGAATTAATACATAAATTAGAACATGATTTGTGTTGAATACACATAAAATAGAACATGGTTTGAATAATATATGTAAACAAAGAGTCACATTTAAAATCTTGAAGAACAAGAGATTAGAACAAATAAGAGAGGATAAAATATAGAATGACTAAACATACACAATATGGATTTAACACATGTCAATACAATAATCTGAACCTTAGTTGAGTATGTTTGCATATGAATATGAATTGAATTTAATGAAGGTCTCGTCAAAGATTTGATAAAGGTTAATGTCAGTGAACATTGAAATCTTGTCATAAGGACAAAGTTACGAGACAGTCTCATTCAATTTCTATGGTTGCTTCGACTCGTGGCCGATAGCTGGGAGCAGCGTTTAATGATTTGGATGCCCACCACACTGAAGGTTCACTAGTTAACAGATAACTTGACGAATATCTTGAAAAGTCTGACTTTTAATATTACACTGAATTTATATAGTTTAGAAATGTTTAAATCTCACAGAGTAGAATCGTGACAGTTACACTTGTAATCAGTTTGACATTTGACATCGCATGTGCGTATTAAAGTGTACGGCGAGAGCGAGCACAATTCGCGTGCGTCTCTGGTAGAATCACAGAGAGAAGTGAGTCTCCTTCGTCTTGAGTACCTACGCTCTCTTGTCTTAGTTTTTATAGCACTTTGATTGGTGGAATATCTGTTATTTATTCGTCACCTTTTTATGAATGCTCTTCATTGTCGTAACATTCTCTTGTCGTCGAAAGTTCTAGAATGCTAATTGTTGAATGTTAATTAATGTTAATACATATAGTTTATATTTAAAGTTTATATTGCCTGTTTGCACATCTTATTAGGTTTATTTATAATGTAGTTCCGCTACAACGGCATCGGTAGTTGAAAAATCTCATTAACTCTAATATAATGCAATTTTCATATTTTTATATTTCAAAATTTGTTTTGAATTCTTTTTATCCATAAACCCATTTCCACCACCCCGTCCACCCACCTAAGGAGTGCTAGTGGTGTGTTTGTTTCATGAGAACTGAGTTACACGATATCGGTATTTCACTATCAGCTCAGCGAGGTCGAAAATTAGGGACTCGTCATTGGTATGATTTTGTTCGATATTTTTTTGATGGTATCTACTTTCCTAGTGGTGCTGGAGTGTATACGGGTCGATTGTGATTTTTGACGTGTTCAGGGATGTCACAACTCATTTCAGCGACCCCGGAAACTACGATCTCAACACTAATATCAGTCACTTTCGATTATTTTGACATTTCACTCCTTTTCACCCCCAACACAAAGGATGTGTACTTCTTATGGGGGGTGATTGTGTACATATATGACCATGAGGTTGTCACTCCATTTCAGTGTTACCAAAAATGAATTTTTCAACACTAATATTGGTCGTTTTTTATTATGTTTACCTGTCCTTCATTCTCAATTCTACCCCAGGATTTTTAGGGGTCCATTATCTCCTATGTGAACTGATTGTTACTTTACAAAGCACAGGGGGCGCTAATCCATTTCAACGAAACCGAAAAGTATGGTTTCGAATCTAATATTGGATTATTCCATTTCTTTTACATGTCATCCCCCTCTCACCTCCTCCCTAGAGATGCAAGAGATGTCTTATCCCAACATTGCTAGTTTTCATGTAGTCAGTCATGAGTGTATAAAGTTTGGTTGAAATTGCTCCAGACACTCTAAAGTTATGGTGGGATACATCCATAAAACATTCCAACCCCCATGTCACCCAGTTAGGGGTGGATTTTCATTTTACTATAAAAATGTATGTATAAAAACACGCTCATATTCGAATGCAACGTTGTGTCAACATTTCAAGTCAATCGACCGACTACTTTTGCGAACACAAACATACGCTGTCTGAATTTTTATATATAACATTACATATTATTATTTATTTACTGAAAACTTGGAAAATACATTTACCATTACATATTAATGTATCCTACTATACAGAAGAGAAGTTGTCCTTTGTACAATTTAAAAAATATTGTTCACTTACTAGTTCAGAAAATGAAATTTATCTTTCTTATATAATGAAGTCAGTTTTTTTGCAACATACATAATAATGGTAATAAGAGTAGAATTATAAACCAAGAAAACGTATAATTTTACAATAGAATTTTCATGTACTTTTTCGTATTCTATTCTACAGCGAGATATATTTATCATTTATTTATTCATCAAATTTTTACAACATTTTTTTTGTTTACAAGAATTTTAAGGACATTTTGTGAATCATTTAATGCAGTTAAGTTGCCAATATTTATGTCTCTATAATAGAAGTTCTATTTACCTTAAATAAAACGATTTTCTTTGTTGCTTTTCTAACTGAAATAATAAAAAGTTTTTTAAAGTTTTTTAAGGAAAGAGATTTCAATACGAAAATGCAATCAAAAGCAAGACACCACTTCCCTTTTTTATATACAAAATTCATTAGTTGACTGTATTATTATTAATTAAAGCCCCTCCGCATGGTACTATTCCATATGTACTATACCATAATATGCAGCATTATATATGATAGATATGGTTTTTAGAGTCAATCTATAAAATCTAAATAGAATATATTCTTTTTTAGAACAAGCTTGATAAACTAACACTTTTGAAATTAAAGCTTCTCAAATGTTTATCTTTCATACAGGCTACAAATAACAGAGTCTTCCATTTCTCCAGTAAAATTCGTTCAAAAGCATGAAACAAAAACTGAGAAAATAGTATTACTTTACTTTAAACGTTTTTCAGGCAGTAACAATCTTGGTTTACCCACCTTACTATTAATTATTCACTATACAAAATTATAAAGCGGATCAGGAACATATACTCTTTACTGTTATCAAAGCGAACGCCACTAATAAACTAAACACTCCATATACGCGATGAAACATAAGTTGAATTATGAGCTTTGGCTTATTTCATTAATTTGTACTTCATGTGTTAGAAGAGTTCCTATGTTACTCAATGCAATAACTTTTGCAATGCAAGTACTGTCATTTTCTCTCCCAAAAAATAAATGTATTTGTGAAAAGGAAGCTCATACACGTAACTGAACTGAATGAAACCTCCACATACTCTCTCATTATTCTGAACAAAATATTTTTGTCATATCACCCACAACATGGAAATTACACAACACATTATTTCCCAACGCTGCACATCCTATAAAAATAATTCAGAGATTAATATGTTTTGATAATGTTATAAACTTCATTATTATCAAGTAAAACGTTATAAATTTTACTTACTTGTAATATCAACAACAGTAACCAACAACGCAATGAAATTTGCATTAGATATACAAACAAATCACACATCTGCGCATCTGATCTCACATACTGATTTGTGAGGTCAGATGAGGCAGGTTACATACCTTAAATGTACTCTCCGAGGCAAGAAACCNAGGCAGCTTACCTCATTTTTGAGGCAGGTTACCTGCCTCGCAGCTTGGCTGGCAGGTAACCTTCTGCCAACTTGCCCCGTGTAAACGGGTCTTTAAGATACGCACCTTTGAAAACTAGTATACCGAAGCTTCTTTTCGGCTCCTACCTGTTTCGCGGACCATTTTCTTTGCGTTAAAAAGTAAAGAAACGTAAACGCAAATATATTTTGTTAGAATTTATGTAAAAAAACATCTTAGCTTGTGGAATAGTTCTAAATACAAAATATGGACTATAAATGCATATTGAAAAAAAGTGTGTAATCTGCTTTTAAAAATTTGCTTAGATGGTTTGGGAAAATTATCTCCCCAATAAAGTAAGTTGATAATTTTAAAAACGAGTATCTGCAGAAGAGAGAGAGAGAGAGAGAGAGAATACGAATAAGCATATGAACTTTTAAAATCAGTTACGAAATCTGTTGCACTTAACCACATTTAAACGTAAACGCCGTGAAACGCGTCCTCAGCGCGGCTTCCACAACTCGCTGCGAAGCAGGAAACCAGCAAAGCTGAAAGTCCATGGATATGCAGCTTTGCCGGTAAAAGCCTGTTGGTGCCAACACCCAGCGCCACCAAGTTTACGTCGTGGGCACTCTCATTTAAAAGCATTGCTCATTCCAACCGCTGGTCGGCGCTGGCTGCCGAAAGCTAGAAACCAGCTTTCTACATGTGTGTACCCTTATACTTGTGTATTAAGTGATACATGTAATGAAATCATTTAATTATAATGAAATAAATAAATCTTTTCGTGGTTATCAAAAACATCAAATTTTGAACCAATTTTACAGATTGACAATTTTTTTCCTTTTCTATCAATCAATAGGGTCAGGTAGTGTAATTGTAGACAAGTTTCCAATATGTCTCTTCCACAAATGAAGTATGGAACTAGTGACACGTCAATGCAGTTGTAGGAACTTTAAATTGTCTTTGACCTTTCTAATACCGTATTAATATTTATTCCGATTTTAGTATCCCCATTTTGCCGGTGTATTTTGATACAAATGACGTTCCCGACAGCGGTGGTCTAGTGGTAGCGTCTTCATTTCTACGATCCAGTTGAGCGGTAGAGTGAAGGTTTAAACCCTCCCCAGTCGAATTGAGTGAGGTTTTCAACTGGAATTTCCCTCACCTACTTCAGACAAATGTCGGTTCGATACCATAAGTTCTCCTTCAACCCAAAATCTCTCCTTCCCAATTCCCATTCCCCAAGTTCAACGGTTAGGTGAAAAAGCAATAATCAAGGCCTGAACCTCGCCAAAAGGCATAAAATAAATAAAGAGATAAATAAAACACTGATTGATAGTTTTATAGATCATCAGAACGTCCTGCATCTCAGAAGTGACTCATTTTATTTTAACATATTTTTCGTTATTTCAGCGGATAAACCTTTACATCTACCATTCATTACGGCATATTCTTATTAAATTAAAATTCATATATAATAAATCAAACGGAAATGTATGAGAATTAGGAGAGTTAAAATCAGTACAACACGGACGTTTACCTTGCGAGAAAATGTTATAACATTATTAATAATCTTCTTTTCCATCATCGGAGCACGAGAATTTAGTTTGCTTTTGATTTTTTTAAACAAAGTTGTTCATCAGCTGAACGAGTTTAGTTTTTGTGCTTTCAATTATTTTCAGTGTCTTCCAATTCATTTCCCAGAACTTACTGACACTAGTTGGATGTCGTTGTTGGATGTCGGTGAGGCAATACTAGCATTTATTTTTAAGAATAAATGAAAGAAGTGGAGTTGTGTACTAGTAAAATATTTATTCATGCGCCAGCTTGCTGGCATCTTAAGCCTAAAATGAAACGAAATATAAAACTTTTTATAATTTTAACAAATTTCAAAATTTTCATAATTTTGACAAATTTCAAATTTCGTAAAAACAATAAATTCTTGTACTTCGCATTCTTACATATTGTTTATATTTTTCATATTTCATTTTCATATTTCATTTTCATATTTCATTTTCATATTTCATTTTCATATTTCATTTTCATATTTCATATAGCGAAAGTACATTCTGAATTAATATTTTACTAGTAGACAACACCATTTCTTTCATTTATTCTTATTGACACTACAAACACATACAACACGTTCTTTCACATTTTCCCACGAAATAAGAACATTCGCAGTAAAACGTCTCTTGTGGTTGACTGTAAATATGTTACTTCCTCAAGAAGATTTTTTCCCATATTTTAAAATATTTCCCGGAATCTTTTGCTCTTTCTTATCGATGCGCTCTTTTCTTCTATCATTTTTAAGTATAAAGGTAGATATAACCACTTATAAGCAAACACCATCTATCTACCAAAAAAACACTAAGAAAAAATGATTGGAATATAATATAAACATACTAAATGGTTTAAATGCAAGTTAATTCATTAACACACATCCATTGTAGGACAAAGCTACGCGTAAATAATAGCAAATTATTGTTTTCCATCTCTCCAACCCTAGAAAAACGTGGCATAAATGTAAACATGGAACTGGGGTCAACAATATTCTTAGATGCTTATATAAATAATTTGATATTCCTCTAATACATTAACAACAATGATAAATAGCAAAAATAAAACACATGTCAATAATTTTCTCACTGTAGAAGAATAAACTCAGTGCAACAACTTCGAATTTGAATCTTATCTCAGTTTTCATAAGGTTGTCCATCAACTGTTGAATCTGAAAGCTCGGAATTGTTATATTTCATCCATAATGTCACCGTTTTCTAGTTTTGATCATCATCTATTGTTTCCTGATTCACATTGCAGCACTTACATCACTTGTGTACACTTTCGATAACCCTACCTGACCCCAACGTTTTGTTGTTCTCGTTGTCATATAAATCTTATGGAATTATTATTATTTATGTGTTAGTTCTGAGAAAACCGTATGTTTTGACATTTACATTTTATTTTAGATATTTTTTTTCATTATTTTGATGTCAAAATATGAAATATTCTTATTAAGCGACACATTGTAGACTCAATAGCTGTGGTACCAAACGAACCATACAATAATTTCATCAGCAGAAATAGGGCTGTAGGTTTTTAGGTGCGGCGCACTGGAGTGAATTTCCGTTTCATACGTTTGTTATAGATTCAAATTTATAGACACAAATGTAATTAAAACATTATTTTGAGGCAAAGCGTATTCAAGAACATTAGCAATGTTAATGATACGATATCGCTTTCAAAATGTACTCCATGAAAATAACTTGTCATGGGTTCGATGACTTTTAGCTTCTCATAATCAAACTAACGGTGGAAAACCATTGCACATACATTCGCTTGTACGTACTAAAAAATCGTCTTTGTATTATGAAAAAAAAATATTATGAAGAAAAATAGTATTTGTACAATTTCACGAATATACCGTGTTTGTAAAGAAAGAATTATTAAAATACCACCCCTGCTTTAGAAGAAACAGTCTAGTTCACGAGCACTCGTAATAATCATCGTCATGGTGTGTCAACCACTCTTTGCTAAAAAGGGCCGTATCATTCAGGAATAATTTTGTATAATTCCCATCTAAAAATATAAAAGAATATAATAAATTGAATCCCTTCAAATCTGCGGTTAAAAGTTTTCTAATGTTCTATTGCATCTATAATGTGAAAGAGTTTACTGATTTTAATAAAGAAAGTTAATGATGAATTTAATTTACCGATAAATATTGTATTCAATAAGATTTCGGATGATGTAAGTGTTGTTAACTTCTCTTATAGCCATATATATAGTAAGGTAGGTACTGATCAAATTCCTTTTCTCATGCATATTCCTACGTAGAAATGTCGAGTTGTAACAACGTTGATACAACGTCAAAGTCGTGGCGATGTCGAAAAACGACGTCGTGAAGGCGTTGCCAATGCGTACACAAGTAACGACGTTTCAACGTTGGAGAAGGCGTCGTCACAACGTCGTAAAATACTCTGATTCGATGCCGGATAACTACAAAACAACGTCATGACACAACTTTCTTGAAAATGGTGAAATATCATTTTTATTACAACTTTCATGAATTTTATCCATCGTCATAACTTGTTCTATCATATTCTTTGACTTGTGACACACATTCCTATAAGAACCAGAGTCCTCCCCACCTACTACTAGCACTGAGCTACTGCAACATGGTGACAAAAAGCTAAGTTTGAACCCTCTTGTATTGCTCTGTCTTACTACTGGTACCATGAAAAGTAAATAAAATAGTACTATCCGAAAACAAGTTAAAGGTAGGATGTTCTCGGCAACATTAATTCTTGGCGAAAAATACACCCAAGTAGAGTCCAACCAGCTGGCAGTGAAAGACGGAACGTCGAAATTGCGAATCTGAATCCCACTATCCAAAGAGAAATGGGCCACGATTGACGGGATTGGAGATCAATGTATAATAATAATAATTATTATTATTATTTATTATAACTGAGTCGTCTGAACGGCTTATAACAAAGTCATGTCAACGTCGATATTCGACTCGATCTCGACGTCGAAACAACGTATTTTATTATCGTCGTCTCGACGTCGCGTAATGACGTCTCGACTTCAAATTCCGGGAAACACGACGTCGGGACGGCGTCGTGAATTCGACTTCGTCCTTCTACTCGTTACCGACGTCGAAAGTCGGCTCAACGTCGGCGATTTCTGCGGCGAGGGTTGTTTTGATCCTTTTTATGCAATATAGTTTATTTCTAACAGTACGCAACCTTCGCACGGTTGTATACATTATCTCTGTGGCCCCATCCTGACCCGGGTTTTTCTCCGGGTTTCCTTCAGGGAGTGGCGGTTTTTCCAGGGGCGGGAGTGTCATATAAAACTTTTGTTATTATTAATCTCGAATTTTCAATGAACGTTACATCTACGATTCATTTTGGAATAATAAATGGATAACTACGTTTTTTTTTGTATAAGCCTTAAATCCGCCCTTGCACCCTTGATCGGAATTGAAGGGATGGTCCCTTGATTGTTTCCGGAAAGTAACTTAGTTTATTATCCCCCACATTATACAATTGCCCCAGTTTGCAACTGCTTATTTGACAATGAAAGTTTATTTGGGTAAATGTGCCTTTATGGGATATTTTCGTCAAATTCTCACTATCTCACTATCTCACTATCTCACGTTTGTATGAAGCCAAGAATGTATTATATATA
>NNCF01126649.1:928698-1097219 GCA_002313205.1 Laupala kohalensis | reverse complement strand
ACAGTTTTAAGACAAATCATTAATTTTAATTCTTCTTGTATGAAGCATCAGTACCATGGTTCCGCAAGTCAGAAACAGCAGTTATATTTATTGTGATATTCTTAGCATTGTATCATATCTGGTTATTCGATGCCATATCGTAACATTGTAATCCAAGTGGGAAGAATGGCCTTAATCGGTAGGATTTTATTTCACAATTGATGTGCCGTCGACTTTACAACTGAAGTGCCTTCTCCTTTATCTGAAGAAAGATGTCACAGAGCGTGGTTTTATTGATTTCCAGGGTCATACGACGTACCTAGAAATTAATTACTTTCATTCCATTTCAACGAATTATATTCCCCACATTAAGTTTTGTGACTTTTTCTCTTACAGATTCATTTCATTATAAATAAACAATTCGTAAATTTTTCTCGGACATTTTAGAGAATTCGTTATGTTGACTCAAGTATTCGTCATACTCCTCTAATTTTCTGAATAAAAATGTTTAATTTATCTTATTGTTTTTGGAATATCTTTATTCTATTTTCTCGGTATACGCTTATTTTTCTCTTACTGTCCTATTATTTTCTCAAATCTCTCCTTTACATCATTCTTCTTATTTGTTTTTCTTTCAAATGTGTGTCACAAACTGCATCAGTAGTAAAATATCGGTATTTTAGGTCAATAATACTGAAAAGATCTGTCTTGCGAAACAAATTGCACTTATAAAAACCAATTCCAAAGAAAGTAATCTTTGAGTGGTCTTGGGTTGGCATCGGCAGAAAAATGAATCTAATAAAACAGCAGGAGGAAAATCTGACGAAAAAGTGTAGTTTAAAACCTCCTCTCATGCTAATATAAAATATACGAATATTTTCCCCGTTTATCCGTCATTTCAGTTTCACTTCATAAAAAAAAATATTCCTACTAAATTGTATTAGAATTATTTTCACCATAAGTTAAAGATTGCAAATTAAATTGTTTCTTGTGAAAAAAACAATGAAATGCTTCTACAAAGTAATGATTATTTTTAAAATTACAATCACATGATAATTTATATTGAAAATTATCTAAAACAAAATCATTTTCTAGAATAATATTCGTAGTGGCTGGGTTGTAAACTCCAAGTTCTGAAATTAAATCTCTACCTTAGACTGGCTGGATCTCTTTTACAAAGGAAAAAATGAACGTCACAGAGAAATCTGTAGTGATATATGACATACGAGAGCGCTTTTCCGATGGAAATACTAAGTTTTCAACTTGAAGGGAATCCCGTAGCTAACATGATGTCTAAATTACGGATGAGAGCATTAGGGACCCCAAAGCGACGAGGGTTGACACTGCAGGTAATGACCTGTGATTGGCGCAGTGGTAGGGTGTCAAAGGACTGCAGTAGAAATGGCTACTGCACGAATGGTGAACACTCACGGTGAACGGTACCAAAGCGTGAAACCGTCTTTCAGCTCGAGATGAGTTAACATTAAGGCTAGTGACTCGATCACGCGTCGAGACAGACTCCGACAGGAGTCTCACCGAATATCTTGCTAGTACAGTGATAACGAGTAAAGGGAAGCGAAGAACACAATTTGCATTAAAACCAAATAATTCGTTACGAAAAGCGCGTTAGGATGCTCGCAATTCCCAACTGAGAATCGATGATCCACAGGTCCGTCAGTGGACCTCTATTTTTTGCCGTATTTTCATTTCGATATCCTTGTGGTTTGCAAATCGAAATGCAAATGCTGAACATTTTTGTGCTTTCATCTGCGCTACGGATTCGCATCACAGGCTGACCCTCGTTCCACTACCAAGCGGTCGCACCAGCAGCCGCTCCTCCCACACAAATCCTAGATCCCTCTGCTCTAAAATCCGGCACTGCCTCCCCCCCCTCCCTGCTGGTGTGGTGCGTTAGCGCTTGTGATCATTTCGTGCGAGATGTTTGCTTAACGACGGACGGGTCCTTCAAAACCTTAATCAAATACGTGTGGTGGGGAGACGTTGCCAACATCATTGAAGATCTCCTCTGGGATTGAACGGGCACACGGAAACTGAGACGAGGTTACCACCGCAAGACCGCGCTTTCATCAGAACCATGTGAGTTTTCACCTCTTGTCTAGAGAGGAGCCAACGCTAGGCCGAGTCCATTCTGCGAATTAAACCAGAGCTGAGAGTGGTCCCACAGGTGCATACACCGTCTACCACCTCTAACACCGCCACACCAGGACACTCCTACCCTCCGATGATGAAGGTTCCACGTCTTTCCCATTGACCACTGTTATCTGCCACAGCTTTGAAATCTAATATTCGCAAGCGTGATCTGATATTGCGCATCCATTAAATTTTATAACAAAATAGCAAAAATATGAAGGAATGAAGTAATGTTTCACCATTCCATTTGATTTTCTAGCCTGCACCACTCATTCATTTAAACAAATAACTTATTCCAAAATAACATTTCTCCAAATTTTTGCTTTTATTTCCAAAAATTATTTGCCCTGTTTTTTATAATTTGAGACCAAATCCAAAACTAAAACAACAATGGTACCCCGATTCCAAAATATTAGTGATAAAAACAACTCAATCCTGTTCCGAGTAAATCGTCTTAGTGATAAATTATTTTTAAAACCTCTATCTGCGTGATGGGATTCCTACTTTATCAACAATACGTACGTACATGTCGACAAGTCATTGCTATTTTCAATTTCGTTCCATCTTCAACTAATTCCTCTATCTTTTATATTACCTCAAGCGCAATAAATCCCTCGTTCAGTCCTATCCATTCTCATAGCACGTCCGCAGTAACAGTATAAAGCATTGGTTCAATTGCACCCCAATCGTAGCACACAGAAGCCTCAGAAAATCAAACTGACGCGGACAGCTCGATTTCACAGCTTTGTCATGAGGTTGCTACAGCCGAATTAGAGACATATTTGGTGATTCAATCCACATTCCCATTTGCAGAACTCTTGTAAACGGATCTTTTAATGATCAATCATTAGCGCGTAAAGAAACATAAATGGTTTTCAGGTTTCGGTTGACTATGAAGTTTATTGGGTTCTCCTGTAAAGTACATGTGGAAACAGTTGTTTCTGCATAGTATTGTTCGCGAATAATTGTATTCTCTTTTCGAAGGCTATAACTGTTAAATTTGATATCATTCACACTATCATACAAAATGTATTACATCCTTATGCGCTTATTTAATACCTAAATGCAATGAAAAACATTTTTAATTCATTGTAACATAATAATCGTATATTTACAAACATCAGTTCTATTAGTAAATTTCCGTTTTACATAATAATAAAACGACTCCATCCATACATTCTTAAAATTTCTAGAATTTTTAGAAGAAACTGAATCAATATTATTTAAATTAATAAAAAAATTCATTTTCAAATGTTATCCTAGGCATACGGTGGGTAGTTTTATGAACACTAAATTGTCACGCGATATCTTAAATAACTACCACGTTTACCATTAATGGGCAATCATGTTTTCACATATAATGATAACGTTTTCTGCATGCGACAGCTTAATTACCTATACTTCTAAAAAGGGCAATGAATCTACTTGATAACAATCTGAAAATGTACACTTTCGTGCATGTGCGTTTCAGTTTCTTTATCTTTACAAATTCTCATTAATTTTTCTATAAGGTTACAGTGAAATAACAAATAGTTTTCCGGTACTTCTCATACATACAAGAATATGCCAATTCTTCGGCAAAGCGTATTACTCTTGAAGGGGAGCTTCTACAGATTTAGTGGTTTGTAATATATCTAGTCACATATAACCGCGTGGTTCCTATCAAAACTGTCCACGAGATCATCGCGCATTAAATTAAATCAAATTTATTAACATTTTGAGTGAAAAGTTTTATTTATTGCTCGTATTGCTCACACGGCGGACATCCTGCTCGCTGAGTCTTGGAGTTAATGCCAGAAACGGTCTGTTACGACCCAGTCCTCAGTCTACTGGGCCATGTGAAGCAGCATTCGAATAACGCTTATAGCCCTTAACTAGTGCATTACCATCAATCGATGCAGCTGATGCACACTGGACCAGCAATGGGATGGCGGCATCGTCCGACAGCCGCAAGGGCAGTCGCTTGCAATGAGATGAAACACGTACAACACCTTCTATTCCTGATAACATGAAGTAAAACAACTTTTGCCGTAAATTGTTGCTGTATTGTACAGGCACAAAATCCATAAGTTAATTGGCATGCGATTATGTTAGTCTTTAATAGGAATATTGTGTGAAAGTTAAAATTCGATATTGTGTAAAAATAAAATCTATCATACTGTGCTTCCAAATTTACACTTAAAACAATATAACAGGCAATAAAATCAGTGAGTCGTTTACTACTATCAAAAACATTTCTTTTCTTATTACATTCGAAATATTATACCACCAAAACAAAATATCTCATCCTGACTCACATAACATTGATAACAATTAAACAATTAAAAAGTACTATGATAATGTCTCCAAGTCTGCAGGAAATCAAAAAGAAATATACCCAATGATATTCGGGTTGACTCAGTATAGGAAAAACTTTCCTAGAGAAGATGAAAACTCCAACACATTAAAGAGAATTTTTACCACGAAACACGTAGTTAAATAATAGAATTCGTCAATAATCATTTAGCTTACATTAGTTTGTAAAAATGCTCAAAAAGTAAATTAAATTCGATCTTATATATTCATGGAACTCTCGTGAGAAACCAAATTGAGAAAATGGATCAGTTTGGTTCCCTCCAATCCATTCCTCTTCACCTTCGTGCATTTCCCTTCTCTGCTCCGCTTTACTTGACTGCTTCTCCACACCCTTTAGCTTTATTCTAGCCTCCGCTCAGCATTCATGCACCGTGCTCCACGCTCTGAAAACACCACTACCATCAGGTGGCACTGGACATTCTCGTCAGTACGAGGGACTGCGCATTGACCGGTGGGGATTATCGGAGAGGAACACACTCGGCGACCGGCAGTGCGTCGACCACTGAGCGCGTCACAGAGATCCCAGCTGTAGTTCAGCCATCAGTGATCTAAATGGATCGGAGTGGATCGAGTTGGAGTACCGAATCCTGTTCACATCGTTTCCTGATAAATGACTCTTCATTCCGCAGCCTGAAAATTAACGATCGCATATTCCACAATACTTTTAATTGAAGAAAGGTCTTATAATTCTATTTTTTACGTATAACATGGTAGTATAAATTATTGATAATATTTGAAACGATTATCTAGAGATTTTCGACATTTTGAAATTCTCTCTTTTGTATTGGTGGAAGATCATTTTTGGTGGAAGATAATTTTGAGATATACGAAAATTTCAGGATTCAGACACCAATCACACTGAGGAAAGATATACAACTGGCAACATAATCAGCTTATGGAGCTTTGTATAAAATGAAATTACTCTCTAAATTTGCAAACACTGCCAAACTGCAATAAGCCCGGTAGTAACATATACTGCACAATTCTGGTTACTATATTAGCGGATAATACTAATGATTTTCGAACAAGAGATCCGATGGACATATGAACCCGTAAGAATCAGTATTTCAAAATCTAGAACAAACCAAGCAATACAAATGAGTTAACTCAAGTCAAAGGTCAAACTATCCCACAATAGGTCCCAAAGGTACACAAGGGGTTCGTGGAGGGTAGAGCTCCGCAATTTTTTGGCCTCGGTGCTAGTAGAAGGAGATGTGTCTAACATCTTGCCTACCCCAGTGTAGGGGTGAACAAGGTCAATAAAAGGTAACCGCTTACATCCAAGTGAAGAGGAAGACCGAACAAAGAATAGAGGAAGGATACAAAACTAGATGAAAGTTGCAGTACTAGAACAATTGAATAAAATGAACATTAAGAATTGGACAACGAAAGTGCATTATATGAAATCTGGAAGGTTTTGCAAAGGCAAGCGAAGACGATCAAATAAATTGTTGCAGCGTTTAAAAAAAAGAAGTATGGGTGGTATATTGGTCATATATTTTAGTGATTTGGTGTCTAGAATAACTATGCTCCTGAGATAAATGTGTTGTAACTCCAACTTGAGAGGAAATATTCCAATATAATTCCATTTCAATTTAATCTCTGGCACTCCAGCTAAACGGTTAGTACTTGCGTTTGGAAAAAAGGACAGGCTGAGGTAAAAAATGTAAACTGAATTATGGGTCCCAATTCATGTACATCTATATTAATCAATTTTTTTAATGTAACACCCTACAGTGTAGTATTTAAATTGACCATTCCAATTGTGAATACCCATACCACGCACTTAGGTAATTGTCCGAGAAAATTCGTTCCACTACGGCGGTTCATTAAAGCGGCACTTCCTTCAACCGAACCACCGATAAATCTGTCTGACAAACGGTTCATATTCTTCTTTCAGATAATCCTCTGAAAATTATTCCGGTAGGTGGTGTCACCGTAAGGTTTATGAAAATCTGAAATTATACGAGAAGCAAAGAATTATTTAAAAAATATTTAGGGGTAAAAATGGAAAATCGACAGCTACACTCGTATAGAGAAATTATAAACATGGACTGACTACCTGCTTGTAACATAGAATTAGTTCTTAAAGTGACCATCGAAAATTACTGAAACCATGTAAAAAGACTTCTATTATTGAGACATTTCTATTTTTGAGAGATTTGCTGACTAATTTTCGGAGAACAATATTGTGCATTACGTACCTAAATAATATATACAGGTCATTCCAGTCATCATTGGCCTAAAATTTCCCCGACCCATTCAAAATTTGCTAATAATTATTATGGGGGTTTAAAATATTGCAGAAGTAAGGAAAGACATTTTTATTGAGTTTTTATTAAGCTGCTTATGTTTAAATTACTATTGAGTTGATTTGTCTTCTGCTTACAGAGCACCAGCAACGCGAGGTAAAAAATCATGAAAATTTCGATGAAACCCCCTTGGAAATTGAAACCCGCTTAATCTACCAAATCTATCATACTTTCAAATTAATAAAATCAAAAACACTCTTTAGAGAGGCAGGATTTGTATCTTACACTACTAGGAAAACATTTTTTTTCCAATCAACACTGAATTATAATCCATGCTACTCATTCATTTATTGTATGAAGGTAAAGAGAAATCTCTTTGCATATATATTGCTAATAAATATTATCTGTGGGGTGGTTATAAGGAAAAGAGTATTGGCGCATTAATCTAAGGAGCTAATTTTACATCCCCGATTTTCACATCTGGCAGAAACGAGATATTGTCCCAGCTACTTTAATGAATTGAGATCTCTTTCGAGTAAGTTGCCTCTTTCGAGTGCATGAGAACTGGAATTGCAAGGTTTAATTTCCACATTCTCCTATCGTCTTGTAATCTTGGTAACAATTTCCACATCTTTTCCTCGCTCTGACATTTCTCTACTTGTAGCCTGTAGTACCGTGAGTGTGCATCCCTGCAATATCCAAGAAATGAACCGATTTTAATGGAAATATCTTCCTCCGGTATACTTCCCCAGTGAATGTGTTCCTGCTTCCTTTGCAATTGTTTCATGAGGATTGCACACCACTTCCTTCTCTTCCTCTCTTTTTCCGATCCCAACCGAATTGTGGTCGCTTATCTTTCTCTCTCAGCTGCACGATTTTGTTTGAGATCCCTTTCTAGTGGGTTTCTGCATTTCCGAGACAACTCTGGCAGGTGGGAGGCCACCCAGCAATGCATGCCTCACGTCTCACTTTCATGGATAAGTGTGCAATGGGGCCAGCGTGACGGACCTCCCACTGGTCCTCGCCGTCAGGGCTTGCAATTGCCCCACGCTACCCTACGATCTCACTGTGACTTCACCAGCCCACCCCTACGTACCGGGAGCACGTCCTGTGCCACTGACAGAGGAGATAAGCTCTCTCTTGCTACCTCTTGAAATTCGGAACTCGAACGACCTCCCGCGCTTCGACGCGGCCCCCACCACTTTCTCTCGTGCTTGTCTCTAGCCCCACACCCTTCCCCAACCCCTCAGCAACTCGCCGACGGGCACCAGCCCGAGCCACTTCCATTGTAATGCGAGAAGCCCATTACAGCGGGCCCATCGCCGACCAATTTCACGTTCTAAAGGCACGTCACCTCTTGCAATTTAAAACAGTGCTCCAGTGCCCCTTTCGTTGTACCAGATTATACGGGGTGTTGTACCAGATTATATAGTGACGGGTCTAATTCTGGAGTGCTGTGCGATGGCGTGCAGGGACCTCCATCGTAAAGGGGAAAAGGGACGGGGATTGAGGCGAGGCAGGTGGGATGGGTGAGCGGGGACCATGTTCGGTCGAGACGTGCGTATGGTCGCACGCTGTCACCCCAGCCACGTTCTTGAGTCAGGGGAAGCTGCTTCCAAGTTTGAATTCTGTATGACTAGCTTTTCGAGAGAACGAGCTCAGAAGCCGGGTAAACAAGTGGAAGGACTGCGTTTATCGTAGCTGCAAGGAAGAATCTTCCACGGCGAGTTCTTATCCTACCCGATCTAATCAGAGGAAGGTCGAGATGTGTTCGAATGAGTAATGGTGATACGTCTAATGCTACCTCTTGCAGCAAGATGAGACATAGAATAAGCTCCAAAAACAATTAAAAGAAATAAAAGTTCACAGAAATAAATGAGTATACGAAAAAAAAATTGTATATTAATTCTTTGTTCATGTTTCTTTCAACAACTCCTGGAAATCGAAAATTCACAGAGTCTTCATATTTCATCTCTTCGCAATCTCAACTGTGTTACATTTGTATAATATCGATTACTTCGTAAATGAATAGAGTTCACAAGTTAACATATTATTAAATATTGCGGCGAACTAAATATGTTTTTTTTCTTTTATATTTTCTGATGTCAATATCCTACTTTCTCCATATTAGTGAAATTACCCATATTAGGTGAGTTTTATCCTTCAAGTTCGTAATTCGAAAAGACACAGAATTTTCTTACTTTAGCAGGTAGATGATATCAATATTTGTACGTTGTGTGCTAGCTTTACACCGGATGGTAAGCTCACGATCCATTGTTGGTTTTGTTTTAAATGTACGTACTTGAAAGACGGTAATATGCAGCGATCGATAATGAATGCAAATCGTTCTAAAACGCATGTTAAAATTAGTTTATCATTTGATTTGATCTTTTATCACCATTATTTAGATAACCAATAATTGGCGTAGGTCATGGTAACTTTTTCGAGGAACTTCCGATACTGCGCCCGGTCATATTGTAGATCTTTCTGTCTAGTTCTCTTTGGTCTCCCAGCGATTGACCTAATATCTAAGCATTGACTCTAAGACTTGACATAACGACAGGCAGATTTTAAAAAAAATATCATTTTCAACTTGTTTTCAAATAGCACTCTTTTGTGCAAATGAAATGCGATTTGGGTCCAAAGTTTTGATCTAGTTTCTAAATTGAAGAGACGCATGTCAATTTCTTCTTTCGACGCTTCTCAACTCCTGTTACGAGTTTGTCATATTTTCAAAATAAGCAATATTACGTGCAAAAACTTTCTAATCCCTGAATGAAAATAGCTCAAATTCGAATAGAAGTGGCATATTTAAGTGCTGAATACGTTGTTCAAGTGGCGTGGTAGTTCAAAAATTCTTATGAAACTCATAGCTCACAGAGAACGTGAAAGTTTAGATTTCCATTTTGTGGCACATTAGACTGTTCCAGCAAATTATTTCTTTTTTCTCTTAAGTTTTCCCTTTTAAACATTTCTTCTGGCTCTCAAAGTCAACCTCGTATTCCCAAAGGAGGACTGATTTTTTTTTTTTTTTCGAAAAATTCTGGAAGGTCTCGACTAAGCCCATTATTATTTTACCGAAACCCAACAAAGTTTATCTGGTAAAATCGTCACAACTTGTGTAAAATTTGAGGTACAGAGAAAAAGAAAAAAGCGTCCATTTAGGAGATAAAGTATTTAATGAAATGAAATAGTAATACCGCTTGAATCCCACGTAAAACACTTGTAAATGCGAGAAAACGTAACAAAATCCATGAATTTTTTTATTGTTGCACCACAGCAAAAATTATGAAAATATTTATGAATATATAGTTTCACAATTCTAAAAATATTGTCAAACAAAATTTTGTTTATTTTCCGAATGAAAATACGGTTTTATTACATGCTCCGAAAAGGCAAGACTTCTTAAATTAATTTAAATGACTTTCAAATAAAGTCCCTGAATGAGCGTTCCAATCACCCACCTTCACAAAAACATTTAAATATTTTACAAGAGCCTATGTTCTGAATATAAATAATAACGGGGAAATCATATTTCTACCCCTTGCAGGGGAGGGGCCAATGAACTACGGAAACCCCAAGTTTTTAGGTCAATGTGAAACTTCTAAGTTATTCCAGAATCCAGAGTGAAGGTGTTTCATCTTGTGAACCTTTTAATTTCATTTTCTCGAGACAATTTCAATTATTAGCTCGTAATTTCACTAAAATATCAAAGACTCCTTGACCTCTTGGCTTACAGGAGCGCGTGTACGCACGGTAGAATGTGAGGAGTCTCTACAATAAACAAGTCTACCTAACAAGAACCTACCCAATCCAAACCTTAACTTCATTCAAACCACCCAAGAGGAGTACAACCGTAAATTTCATTTTCTTGAAAGAAAAATCTTAATATACGCTGCTATTCGTGATCTCCACATTTCTGATTTCTTATATTTCTTATAATGGTGTTGAGTTTTAAGGTTCAGAAGAAGCAACTACGAAGGTAAGAAGGAAAATCGGAACATTCTATTGTTTCAAGAAGTGGAGAATTGACGATTCTTCATTAAAATTTTAATTTTTTAATCAATTTTCACAAAACTTTCCATTTAACGGGCTGATTTCTTTCACAAATTTACGTACAACGAGGTCTGAAAAAATTATCCAATTTGGGTAAAATATTTAAGGGTCACAATTCTTCATGAAATAAACCTTATCGATTTTTTTGACAAAATATAATTTGAGGACTCGTGTAGTAATAAGGAGAGTTTGATATATTAAGAGAGGATTAAATATAGAAGAACCTGTATTGTTGGGTTTACTGATACCTGTCGGGTAACAGTACAAATAATATGAGAAGGGAGGGAATCAATTCGTCTAGTATTAATTGAAAGTCATGGATTTTCAATTATGTCCCTTCTTGCCTATCACCCCATTATTCAGACTTTCTTCGGTGATCAACTGGGCCTGGTTGGACTACTTGACTGATTGCTGACAACTTGTACTGGTTGCTAGTAACTTTCATTGGTCAATATCCCTGTTCCATAGACTCCCAATGATAGTTAGTAGAGGATAGATTAAGTGGAAACATATAAAATAGGACAGAATAGAGCATTTACCTTTGCCGAACCTCGTATATTAGTTATCAAAGTTGGGAGAACTTAGTAAGGATTTTTCATTTTACCTGCCGTCATATGTGTTAGTGTGAGAGGCATAGTCAGCAATGCTTGTTCAGAAATCGAGTTTGTAAAGATATGGATCGGGTCGCACATTTGGAAATAATTCATAGAGTAAGTGGGGAATGAACTTGTCGATGAAGGAATCACCAAAGTTCATTTCTTGTATCATGATACGTCATTTAGTTTTGACCCGTTTACGTGAAGTGTAAGTGAAACACTGCCACTGCGATGTGGCATGGAGTGTACAATAAGGCACATCAAAGAGTATTTTAGTCACCGGTATTGACAAATGTTCATCTTTATTCTCCTAAGCACACCCACACATCCTATACCATCCAAATATTCCCGGAAAACAACAACATTAATAAAACCGACTCATTTATGCACTTATTGGCTTTATATACATACATATACGCGTGAGTTAATTAATATGTAGCGGAGATCACGCGCATGCTGTTGGTGGAGCGCCAAGTGTAGTTCACACGCACTGTAGAACAGGCGCAACGTAAAAATTGACACGCGCATGACCTCAAAGGTTCGGTACAGATTACCAGGGTCACTGAATCGAAAGTTTTGAATCACGACCACGACGGACTGCATGTAAACACCATTTAATCGTCATATTATCATTTCTACTTTGCTGTGCAATGCGCGTTTCGCGTGTCCTGCACTTTAGTCGTTTTTGAAGTTCTGTCAAAAAGACTTCTAATACACAAGAAAATGGTAGATACTGTAATTAAGTGTTGGGGATACATTTGAGATATTTTGATCGAAATACACGACCAACAGCTACATCTATTGGAGATAAGAGTGCTCTAATTTCTTCTCATCCTCTCCGTCTGCAAGATCGGTAGAAGGCGGGCGTTGCACAGTATACACAGAGTCCGAAACATTGTGTATCTGTCATTTTAGTTATGCTCCCGCAGATGTCTTGAATTTCTGCGCTATTTGACCTCCCACAGTCCAACCATTAAGAACTCAGGTGATTGATTCCAAAAATGAGAAAAAGCTAGCTACGATCTTGATATCAAACGATATTTAAGTATCATTCGATTTGATTTCGAGAAAATAATCGTAACTTCACTCCACTTTTGCGCAAATATGTTATGTATTTTTTATTGTTATTGTTTTCATCAGAAATATATCTTATGTTTCAATTTTGTTCGAGAACAACATTTTCTAGGTATAAAATCTGGTTCAACATAAATAATAACAATAAAATTATTGTCAAAAAATCAACTAAAAACTCTGTATGACCAGGTGGAGCACAATAAACTAATATTATGTTGAATGAAAATGGGAGACGGGACCGAGATTTGAATTAGGGAAATTCAGCTTGGCGCACTAAAGCGCTACCAACTGCGCCACCCTGTTCGCCTCTGGGGATAGCCTAACATTGACATTTACTTGCGAGACCCACAGACCTCTGAGGTGATCTCGTAGAGATAAGAATCCTCACTTGAGGCGACTCTCATTGGAAAAAAAGCTAATTTTATCTCGGGATACGATCAAGGGACCATCCCATCTATTCCGATCAAGGTAGAGGCAGATTAAGCATTTCAGTACACTCCTAAGACAAGAAGAAAGATATTTATTTACGTGTTATAATATCAACAGAATACTAAAAAAAAATATTTAATAGAGCACAACAAAATTACTTCACAAATAGTCTTAAATTCTTAAATTCTATACTCTCGGAGAATTAATATTAGATAGAAATATTTTTAATTCAAAATGACACCACGTAACCAACACAAGTATATATCACCGACTTTAAAATATTGTAACTTTCTCTTTGATTAATGGCAAATATGTAACATTATTAGTTACTCCGCAAAATGAATCAATAAATTTTATACATCTAATTCAAACTACGAAAGAAATGCTTTCACCTGATGAAATGGAACAAGAGCAATAAATAACACAAACAATCCAAAATTAATAGGCAAAGTAATGAAAAATTTTGAAATTCGAATCTTGTCTTCCAGGAAAACTGTTCATTGCAGAGAGAAGATTTATTAATAATTCAGGTTTGAGCACCTATCTCGTGAAACCTCCATGATTATCGTGCGACCTCTCACTGGGCATTCTACTGGTAATGAACTCGGGCAAAGTTACAGTACAGTTCATTAAAGTTACGCAGTTGGAGCTTCAAACTCCAATGCCATAATGCATAGCACTTGGAAGCAACTCTCTTTTACGTCTCACCAGGGGGCGAGCTCGTGAAGTGACATTTATCATACGGGATCCGAGTAAAAAGAAGCATTAGTTTCTAATGTTTGCTGGAAAATGATGCTCTTGTATTCTCAAATGCACGGCCAAAAGATACACTTAAATTAAAAGTAATATTCGAGAGGATTTCCCGAAACTTTAATTACTATAAATTTCCGCACGCAAATCGCGGACAATTTCAGAGATTGAATTTTCTTTTATGATGAATAGTTCTTTATAATATCTTGACGTTCATTATAAATATCCATAATTATTTATGATCAAAAATATTTCCAGTTTTCAGATGTAATGCATTAGTTTATCAATAACTCCTAATAGATTCCACTCCTTAATATCTATCTCTAAAATAAAACTATCTCTAAAATGAATCGATCTATCATCAAAATGTTCCCATGGCTTCAAATAACTCAAGGTAAGCAAGAAGCATTAAAGATCCTTATAATGTTAAATTATACATTAACTCCCTAGGAAAACTGTTGCTTCAAATATCACTCAAAGCCAAATTAGAGAGGTAAATCTGAATTATATTGATTCAGTACGTAAAATTAATAGATGTAGAGAGCTTTAAAGATGATGACGTTACTTGGATCCAATGCTTCGTACAAGAAGTTTTACTCCGAAAATTCTACATTCAATTGAAGGTTTGAATAACCTAAATGTTGGAGAGCCCTAAAGCGCGAATAATGATCATAATATGATTGTAATAAAATTTAAACATCCGATTTCAATACCTTTTCTGGTCACGATCATCACTACAAGAGTTGCAATGACTCCCAACATATAATTCATAGAGTAGGCCTATTCATCATACCTACATTACCCAAGTATGAATTGATGTTTATGATATTACAAAACGAACACGGAAAACCGACAACGGTTGTTGTTACCAAAACAATGTAGATATCGATAGTTTCATCGAAGCTACCGCTACTTTTAGTAGTTACAAAGAGTTATGTAATTCCTATATATTGGTCATCTAGTTTAATTAACCTCTGCAACAGCGTTGAAACGAAATAGTTGTAGTACCTACGCAGGGTGTGTAACTTCCTCACTACGTGTTGTTCTACCCATGTGGTCACAAATAATCATTTCATTATTTGAATCACTAATTATAACCCCAATTTATGAACGGTTCCGTATTCATAGTCATCCCAATCAAGCATAGATTGAGCTTTTGTTCAATCTCTGATTCAATTTATCAATCACTGATTGTTGGTTGCCATATTCATAGGCGTTACTGATTCATTCGCCAGTCGTCAAACAAACAATGATTATTTCCTTACGGTATTCATAGTCGCAAAACGTTACCTCAAATCCTCAAATAATAACTTGATTCGTAAAATACGGTCTGAAGCTTTATGGATGAGCGGTTTCAACTGGCCGCCATATTATTTTTGCTCTTGTAGATTGCATTTATAGGCTATTGTTCCTGCAATATTGAATTTCTAAGCCTTGAATTCTTCTGAACATAGAAATATGAGGTATAATATAAGAATGTGTGGTTATGCCGGTAATTTTTGACGTAGTGTGTGCAGGATATTTGCTGCTTAGTCATTGTTAGGAATATAAATTTTAATTCCAGGATTCCAGTCAATAATAATAGCAGTAGTGTTAATAGTTTTGAATCATCCATACCTATAGTATTATTTTACACCCTCCTTTCTCACACCTCTTCTTTCTTTCTTTTTCATAGTTCCTCCAAAGTATTTCTTATAACTTTGCTATCTTCTCGAGTGCTTGTCAATTCCTTACTTCGTCCATTTCTCTTGAAATAATTTCTACCTCAGGTACATTTCTAGGCTAATTACCAGTGCTGGGATTATTGGGTGCAAATTTCGTATGATAAAGGGAAAGGAATAGATGCTGAAATAAGGTAAAAAAGGGACAATAAAGGGACTGTTACACAACTGACTTAGGAAATAATCTTTCTCCTATTTTAGTTTACTACGATACAAACAAGTACATCAGAAGATGGAAAAAATAGGAAGCTCTTGTGCTTCAAGTGATCTTGTGTTCTTGTGCAGCACTACATTTTTTTTCAAATGTCTGTTTCTATTAGGAGAGAGAACATCTTGATAAATGCTAAAACTTCTCTTGATATCCACAGAAACCAGTGTTTTCAGTTCCACGTTTACTGAAAATAGATAGTATTCGCTTACTATTCGCATGTTCACTGTAAGTTGGGAAGACATGAATTGAAAGTTACTTGAATCATATTGATTATTACGTTACCGAAAAGCTATAGTAAAAGGGGAAACAAGAGCTGATGGGTACAGTTGAGGAGAAAAGGATTAAAGATCGCAAAACGGGGAAAATGTGCTTCAAAATTATCTCATCCAAAGACAAAATTTCACACTGTGGTATTTTTCAAAATGCTTCAATTAAATCTAAAGAAAAGGCGCGCACCTAACATTCCTAACACTATCTATTTCTAGATATGCGAATTAGATAACTTCCGTCTTTTTCAGTTAATACCCTTATAGTATAAGTTCTCCATTTTCGTTTACAAATCAATAAATATAATGTAACATAATTTATTTCCATGAATTCACAGCAGTAAAATCTGCCAAATTGACGCGATTGTATAGTTATTGTACGCTGATCGACTTTACAGTGGTATTTATTAAGTTACAAACTAACCTCTTTATTGTGCAATATAAGTATACAAAATTGTACCTTCTCATTTACTACTGAACTAAAATTAATGCATGATGTGGAAAAACAACCTTGCTGTTTCGAAAATTATCACTCTCCAACAAAATTTACAATAAACGATACAGATATTAATATTAACCTGAAAGTTACCATGCTAATTCAATGGGAATAGTGTTTCAGTTATTTTCTATGAGAACAACTTGCAATGCGTACTTTGACATCTCACTGATATCATATGCTTTTAATTTTCCAATGTTACCCTCTTTTATCAGGATGACAACTGAAACTGTAATCATTTAGTTTATAGTTTTATTGTTACTGAAAACACATGGAACTAGACGAAAGCTTATTTTTTTGCGTAATGAGAGGAGAAAAAAGAGTTTACAAGTCTGTTGTTCATAAACCAAATTGCAGGCACACAAGAACACTAACAAAAATCAGCTAATGTTGAAATAGAAATAATTTCGATCAGATATTACTTAAAAATATGCGGTAAAATTGTCAAAGTGAAGAGAAAAAAGTTTCAAATGGCAATTTCACTCCTGTAAATTTATTTTTGAAGAAATAGTCAATTGTTTACGATTTTCTGTACACATGTTTGAAAACCACCTACAAGATCACTATTGTTTTAGTATTCTGACAAGATATTCTCACGGGANCAATTGTTTACGATTTTCTGTACACATGTTTGAAAACCACCTACAAGATCACTATTGTTTTAGTATTCTGACAAGATATTCTCACGGGAAAAAGGTAAAATTCTGCCCTTTTTTTGGGGGGGGGGGCAATCTTAAGTCAACTCCATTTTAAGAAATTAATCATTAAATGTTAGTTAAGTGAGTTATCTGGAACAAATTCCTTATGTGAGTCCAGAAAAGTAAATGTTAGATGAGATACATCAATTGTAATACACTTATAGTATTCAACCTATTATTATATTTTTCTACTTGAATTCATATGTAGGGATACTAATTCCTACTTATGTTTGTTTAGTCTTTAATGGTTGGAATTACTCGTTGGGGTTACTACTTTTATTTTCTCTAGTTTCATCATTGCCTTTTTATTGAGATATGGGTTAATAAATTACCTATTTTATTTTGATTTAGCATTTGAAATTTTGTATTGAAACAATGGAAGAACGAAAACAAATAAGATAAATATGTCAATGTAGATTTGATTAAGATGTAAACAATTTAGGCATGCTCCTACCTAATTTTAATATTTTTTTCGGTAAAGTGAATTTACACAAAGTGGACAAAACGTAACGTGAATTTACCAATATCTCGGTCTTTATTAGTTTATACTTATTTTGTATTTATTACCTGCTCTTATTGTTACTGCAGTAGAACTAAAGAACTCATAGAAATCTAAAACATATTTGTTAAGAAGAAATAATTTTCAGGACAAAAAATTCTGAATGTGAGTTGTAAAGGGACTAATGTTCTTTTCATGTAAAGTGAGTAACAATACTGTTATAATTATTATCATTGTAACTGCGAGCCTAAGAAAATAGAAATTTGGCTAGTTTATAGTATGTTTTGACTAATGATTATAATGTTGTTTTTATTGTTTTTTTAATAATTAAACCTATTAATAACATAATTGTGAATTGATATGAATAAATACGTAACGTGAATTACCTTGGACATGACAGCTTGTTACGTGCTCCCAGTTTACTTGTATAGGAAAGTCATTCATATTTAGTTTTTCCAAAAAGAATAGATATTTCTTCAACACATTTTTAAAACTTCTGGACTAAAATACGCTAATATTTCCAAAATGTTCCATGAATGTCTTTATTGTGTATAGAATTGTATATTCCATGATTTCTTTATAATAATGTTAATGTCTTTTAAAGTACATTAGTTCAATTTTCAGTTAATAGAATTTGTTTGTAGACATTTTCTGTCAGTTTACGAATTAATGATTTGAAACGTTTATTAATTGTTTAAAAGACTCACACACAGAAGTTATTGATACGAGTAAGTCTTAGGAAAAAGTTCGATCAACAGATTACTTCTATTATCTGAAAGTAATATCGTATCATGACTTTCATAACGTGTTATCATGAATTACCTTGGAGTGGACGGCATCCCATTGTTCTTATTTAGTATTGCCACATTCTTGTTGTACATATTGTATTCATAGTGGACGAAAACTTCAGCATTGACCGTCTCAACAAGCAACAACTGACCGTGTTCATCGAATTTCAGTAATGAGGAATGCTGCATGTGTCATTGTGCGATTATATACTGTTATCGACAATTAATAATTACTTAGCCACATTCAACGTTTTTACTTAATTTTGTGTGTGAGGTGAAATTTAGGAAACTATCATGAAAATATTCGTATTTTAAATAATCATACTACGATCCTAAAGATAGCACATTATGACATTTTAACACATAATTCCAACAACAATAAGTTCAGAACTATAAATAAAATATGTTTGTTCAAATGTGGATAAAATACAACACCTAGCTATTTAAACAACCTCTTTTAAAATTGGCCGTCATGCACGAACCCTTTCATATAATTATCTTCCGAAAGAAAAGAACTTATGAATAGATTGAAACTTTACGCATTGTCCACGGTTAAAAACTCCCTATTATATCATTGATTTAATATTGCCAACAAACTATGCTTGAACTTGAAAAAACTAAGAGTAAAATAAAATTAGACAATCCGTGCTCTTAGGGTTTGATGAAATCCATATTTTCGACTAGTCAGTATTTATTTTCAAAACAATGGTATTGTACATAAATTTTACTGCTCTTTTAAGTAAGATGACAAAATTTCATCTATATTGAAAACTTATAATGAAACTATTAGTTAGTCTACTCCATTTTCAAAGCCCCCAGGGGGCTTACATCTAGTAAGTACGTGTTTGGCGAACACGGGGCCCCGAGCTGAGTCTGGCATTACTTCCACTTACTTGTGCCATGCTCCTTCCTTTCTCTTTCCTGATCTCCCTTGGTCACCTCTTGTTCTTTTCGATCCCGACGCCATTAGGGCTAGGGTATCTTTCATTTTCCTGCCTCGCCCCAGGGGACTAACATCTAGTAAGTACGTGTTTGGCAAACACGGGGCCCCGAGCTGAGTCTGGCATTGCTTCCACTTGCTTGTGCCATGCTCCTTCCTTTCTCTTTTCTGACCTTCCTTGGTCACCTCTTGTTCTTTTCGATCCCGACGATACTAGGTTGCGAGGGCTAGGGTATCGTTCATTTTCCTCTTTCCTCTACTTCTTCTTTTTTTTAATGTTATTTAGTAAAGTTGTGAGATATAATGGGATTTGAGTTTTGAGTTGTAATTCAGGAGGGTTTTTAGTGGGTATGGCTGAGTCATTCGGCGAGTCCCACACGCGGGGAGAGTCATGTTGGCTCTCCCTAGTGCGTAACTGCATTTTCCCTTCCTGTACAAGTTTTAAGGGCTCTAATGACCTTTGATGTTGACGAGCCCTAAAGCCCCACAAAAAAAAAAAAAAATCCATTTTCAAATTCATTGTATGACTGAAATGCAAGAATAAAAACCTCAATCAATGAAATTAATGGAGATATTTGAATTAACATTTCATACATATATCATTTTTCGCACTAATAGCACTAAATAGTTATACCATTATTAACTTACGGCCCATAAAAATGGTTTTCAGAAACTACAGAATAGTACATTATTTTTCATATTTAAATAAAGGTTTAATTTAATAATGTAGACGGCTTACTTTATTCCATAAGTGAAATTATTTTCTTGTAAAGCGTTTGGAGTAAGTGATGTTTGTTTGTAAAGATGATCTTCTAATTTTTATTCCAAAATTCTGAACGAATTATTTTTATGCCAAGTGAACTTGAAAACAATATTGGGATATTGACATGAAGATACTTCCAGTTCTCGAACCATATCTTGCCAGTTCTCATTGTTTTATTCGAACCATATCTCGCCAATTAATCAACAGCATATATTTACATTACTTATCGACGCGATAAAAGTATCATCATAAAAAAACAAAGAAATTTTACTTTCATGGGCAAAATAATTTTCATCTCAAATCTACCAATCAAACATACTAAAACGACCACGATATTTTTTGTTAGGCCAATACCATTTGACGATTTTTTTCTCTCGGAATGGATCTGGCGTCACCAGTCAGAACTGGTTAACGTATTGTATCTGCTGACACTCCATGCGTCACAACTAACGGGACTCAGGATAAGCGTAATGTATGCGAGCGGAAGACGATATATGGCCTTTGCAGGTCTCGTAGTGAAAGCTGAATGGTGAGCATGGAAGTCAGGGCAGCGGGGTGGACTGTAACACAGTCTGGTGATGAGGACGGCATGTGGTTTCCGGTTCCTGGCACTGAGTTCGCCACGTGTGACTTCCCTTTGCTCCTGTATTTAGATCAATGATCTAAACATTACCTAGAATATCTTTGACTTCAACTCTAAAATGTCATAAAAGGGGTGTCACCATTCCTTTGGTACCGTGCAACAAAATAGAACCTTATTTCACTCGGAATATTCCTAACATTTCAACTTTTCCCAAAAAAGGCAATGTCGTTCGAGAATCCCTCCGTATAATTTTTCTCCATTAATTCAAAGATCTTAATATGTTGAAAGAAAGAAACACTTACTGCATCAAAGATTCTATTAAGTACAATAAATAAATATTAGTTTCAAATGTCCCATTAAATATTTTACACCTACAACAATAACAAAAAAAAAAGATTACTTGCATGCTTTATCAACCATTGTGATAAAACGTAAGACTTATTTTAATGCATGATTAATTCTAATAACTGTAATATTTTTTGTACTCAATGTGATTTTCTCCTAGTTTCTTCTGGACTCATTCATCGCAAATGCACTTGCTCGCTTCTGGGGAGTAAATTAACTGATCGGAATTGATAGGATGGTCCCTTGCTTGCTTCCCGAGAGTAAATTGGTATATTGTCCTCCATATGGTCGTATGCAGTTCGTAACTGTTTTTTTTGTCAGTAAATTTATTTATTTATTGGACTCCTCATGGGCAAAAGCTAAAATAAAAACTCCTGAATCAATTTCATTGAATATTTCGTTCGGATAGTTCATACCTTCAAACATGTATACATTTCTGATTTAGGGAGCAACTGTTTATCAAATACTGTCCGCCATTCATTTCTATACATTATTTTATTTAAATAATAAAGAATGTGAAGTCTAAAAATGAGATCGAGGATTTTCAGTTTTTTTTTCGTCTATTTTTAAGCATCGCGTATACTAGCTAATTACTTCAACAATCTTTCAGTAGGTACAGTGAATGATATTCTCAAATAACTTCCCAATTTTGCTCTTACTCTTTTCCCTTTTGCTCCATTTTCGTCGCCATTTCTCTCGCATCCGTCTCCAAAATGTAATTGGACGACGCCATTGTCAATTGATGTGACGCGTAGCTTCCGTTGGGAAATCCCCGGCCATCCCCGATGGAGTTAACGCCTTGTGGCAATAAACGCCGGCAGGCGCGGCGGCCGCCGTTTTCAGCCGTGCGAACCCCACGCGTGATCTTCCAACGACGGATGACCGGAACATGACGAATGGGGTGGGAGCACCGAAGAGGGTGGCGTCAGGGACGGAGTCCCCGCCGCAGACGTCGGATGGGCATCCTGACAACAGGGTGAGCGGGGCGGGGTGCCGCAGGCGAGGGTGCGAGTGCCACAATTGTTTGCCCACGCACCATAATATGTCGAGATTGCGAGTGCGTGCGTGTGGTGTAATGATGTGTTTGTATGCACAGATGAAAACGAGACTCATTTCCAGATATGTATAAATGCTCGCCTGTGTGTATTTAAACATTCGCTCGTTTGCGCGAGATGATACATTTCATTCCGCCGGTCTCCAAATAATTATTTTAACTCGACAAATACCAGTTTTGCATCCACTTTTTGGTATGAACTTGAATGTTTCAGACGGATATTTAATAATCGCTCCGCTTATGTTCAGTTTTCTACTACAAAAATACAATTTAGCGCGCCAAAAAATATTTTTAATTCAAAACTTCAATACGGCAACCTTTTGGATATGGATTTCTTTGTAGATTGTAAAGAAATCCATTGGTTGATTAACTGCAATTGGATCGTGAGCGGAATGTTGAAAGGGATGAATGAATTTCCCAAGAGGTAGTACTTTCATGCAGAGGCTAGGGGCGGATGACAGTACTTTGAGGTACTTTGTGGCAGCAAGAGGGTGTAACGCTGCGGTTGTGCAGGGAAGCGGCGTGATGGCATCGAGCGGTCGCGTATGGACGTGCCCTCATTGCGGCGCAGCTGCCGGGTTACGTCGCCCAGCGCGGACACAAATCTCACAGCCACCGCGCTAAGCGGCCAGTGTTGCTTCCACCTCATCTCTCTGAAACTGTGCTCAAATCCCCTTCCAACGACTTATTTGTTCATTTTTATATAGCCCATTACTTTTGTCCTCGAAAATGTACGCTTTGGTTAGGTTTCGCCTTCACCGTAAATTTGTTCGTGTCCACCCAAATTCTTTCGTTATTCTTTCACGATTTTCCCCTTCTTGATGTTTCTTAGAAACTAAAATGATTTCCAGGTTACCCTCATTTAACATTAATTCTTCAATTTTCCTCGTTCTTTTTTTTACTGGTCTGGCAATATCTTTCAATAGATCTCCATTCGCTAATTCCTTTCCTTGTCTTGACACCTGTGTACTTTTCTTCTCCTCCGTTTCCAACCTTATATTCTCGAGCAGTCCCGTCCATGTTGAAGGAATTCGCCGGACGCCACTGAGCCCGCCCGCATTTGGACAGCAGCGCTTCTACGCACATGAAGGAAGGGAGCGGACTGTGCGCACTCGGCCTATGCTAACAGTGTTCTGTAGTCCCACTGGCTCTTTCCCGACCCTCGCGAACTCACTCACGCGCTAGCTCTGCGCTCAGAGCACCCTGGGGGCTCTCATCGTCGGATGTCACGCTCCAAGCATGACACACGAACTCTCGGTCTCCACAGAAATCGAATTGGAAGACACTTATCCAATGAACCAAGTGAATTCGCGAAGAGGATTACGAGATTTTACTCAATAACGGAGAAGCGTATGGCAATAACATTCTTTTGAACGCGTTAATGAATATTACAATATGTTTGTGTTCATTGAAAATTTAATTTGCACAGTAATTATTTATAATATTATTCTTTTTAGAAATTATAAAAACAAGCAACAATTGAGAATTTTTTAATTATATCAATTTTAAAGTAGATAAAATTCAGCAGTCTTTGAGAATATCTAAACAATATGTAACATAGGCATAAAAATAATAATTAATTACAATGTAGATAGAAAAGTAA
Source organism: Laupala kohalensis (assembly GCA_002313205.1). NCBI lineage: Eukaryota > Metazoa > Arthropoda > Insecta > Orthoptera > Trigonidiidae > Laupala > Laupala kohalensis. The sequence goes on along the minus strand of NNCF01126649.1, from coordinate 1,073,610 downwards.
GTTTTAATTGTTAGAATCAGAAGAAGGTTTGTACAATTAAAACAGTTTCTATGGATGAAGAAAATTCTTTGCATTTTGAAAACTAGACCTACTATAATTGTACAAATAATTGATATTATCATTACTCTAAAATAACTATTTAAAACTTAAAACTTAAAACTAACATTTCCTCAGTAAGTGAAGAGCAGAGTGGTGGAGTGCTGACCATATCTTACCAGAAACGGTACTGCACTTCCAATGAGACGGAATGCATATTAACTCTCAGTTAACAAACGACATAATACAAAAATTAACGGACATTTCAGTCAAAAAAATGTTTAAATAGATTTTGAATATTAAAGCACAAAACGTATAAATGATGAAAAAACACGAATAAAACAATATTATGTTACTAATTATGATATGTCAATTCGTTTATATTAGCAATGTGAAATATTTATAAACTTTTCCATGGAATCTCATACCATTCATTTGCACATAATTTCTACTGCTCATTATTTCGTTGAATTAAATACATTCGGAATTACTTTTAATTTGATAAAATCCCTTCAAGCGATTTCATTAAATCCTTTAAATGTTATTTTTTAAATTTCTGGTTTCAATGTTACATTCAGCTCCGAGCGGTGTGGTGAAACATCCACCCCCCCTTCCCCAACAGCTAGAGCTAGATTCAAACAGTGAGTTCGACCCTTTCCAAACTGAAACTTGGGAACGGTAATGGTTGCCAAGTTATCGTCGGGTACTGAGGACATAGTGATACAGGAGGAGCAGAAGCGACCATTGAAGTTATGGCTAGAAACAAGCAAGACCAGATCAACAGTCGATTTCAACGGTTGCTGAGATGAGGATAATGAAAGCTTCTGTTATCGCCCTGTAACAGTGTTAGTGATGACGGTGCTGACTCAAACGGAAACGGTGGTGTTGAGTGGATTGGGTGACGTTTCAAACGTTAAGACGAGGGCGAGGTTACTTTCCAGATTGGAAGAAATATCCAGAGCGATCCGTAGTGCCCATCTGACTCATACAAAAAGTTAATGCGTCGAAAAGTCTGAAACATTTCCTGCCAATGATTGTCTTCATTTATCATAAATAATTAAATTGCGTTACAAACTTTACAGAAGATTTGCTCTCATTATATAAAATGCTGAATAATTTGTTTATCTAATGGTTTATCAAGCCAACACAAATTAATCAGCCAAAATATTATGAGTCAAAACTAACGCGTCGCACCATGTTTCCTATATCTCCCACATTTAAACATGACATTTTACTATGTTTAATTAATAAAATTTCGGTTTGCATCCATAGATCGTTATTCTTTACAGTTTTCCTTTGACTAGGAAAAATTAATTCATGAATGAAATGTGAATTCTTTAGCGTTTTTTGTTTTGTGTATATAAATGTAGTGTTGTCCCATTGCAAACGCTCCTAAAATAGGAGTGCTCACAAGGGGGGTGGGGGTCGTGACAAAAACTGCGTCATTGAAATTTTTTTGGAAGTTTAGAACATTTAATAGCTAAATAATAAATATACTTTTAAAAATATCATATATTAAAAAATAAAAATCATATGAAATGTATTAATTTCAAACTTTATAAACATGATAAATAATTAAAATTCATTTTCGAAACTGATGAATAAATCGTAAAAAGTGATACCGAGCAGAGATCTAGACCGCTGAATAAGCAGACGCGAGTGTGGGATTCGGGTCGGGGGGTCATCTCATGTGCATCACAAGACCGGGAGACTCATCGCCTCGCGTAAACAGTGAAGTGACAAAAGATACCTGCCTCTCTATCTTGCAATGGTAAGATTACACAACAGACGACCAATCTAGAAAATCGTGTTGCGCTGACGATTCATTGCTTTCCCTTCAGTGTATTAGTTTACTTTGCGTGATCAAGGTCGGAGAACAATTTTGTATCTCGTCTTTTCTCCCATACATCGCCGTTCGGGAACCTGCTTGGTTTTGTTATAGTTTTACCCGATTTGTGAGGAATTAACCCATTTTCACTGTGTTGGCAATAGGTTTTGCGTTTCTTGTGAGCCATAAACTCTTAGAAATGATAAGTGGATAGAACTTTGCCAAAAAATATTTAAAATTAATGTAATAATTAAAATATCTTAAGTGATGCGCAATGGGAGTGAATCTTCTGAGCTGTAGAATGAGAAAGCGCCAAGCGATAGTCGAGCATTACTGCTGTCGTGACCTGCGTCCAATTCCGCGAGCGGCTACGAAATTGGGGTTGGCCCCAACATTGTTTTAAAGAAGGAAAACGGAAGGGAAGATGGTGGTTCGTCCGAGTGAAACTCTGGTTGCGAGAATAGGTGTTTTTAATACTTACTAAGGCAGAACTAGGCGATTCAGCAGAGGAGAGCGGATCTGTGCGTGCGGTACCATAGCCGAGGTTTAGAGTGTGGAGTACTCAGGCCAGCCGTGGCATGGAGTCGGTCTGGTTGAACGACGCTGACGAGCGATGAACCAGGTGTCCCAAAATGAATAACGAGAATGAGAGTGAGAGCGAATCCTCTCTGAACCTTCTATTTATATTAAATGACATCCACATACGCGACCGCTTGACCCACTCTGCGCTGTGACGCGCTGGCTGTCCTAGATACCACAGTTACGTGTGTGCGCCACTCACGACACTGCGCACGGTTTCAAGTATGAAGAGAGGTGAAAGAAAAACTGCCGTTTCTCGAATTGTACTACATTGATATTGGGCTCTTTAATGTAAATTTTGTTTACGAATATTTGCAGTGAGGCACATCTATTTGCGGTGAGGTACATTTTTCTTGAGGATTTTTATGGCCTACGTTTCTTAAAATCGAGTGACAATTCTGCTAATTGCCACATTCTCATGTATCTGAAGACCTTATACAGTGAAAGAATCCGATGAAACGTAAGAAACCTCGAAATCTCAGTTTAGTGTATATGAATCTGAATATATGTGTATGGAATCTGAGTAAGGTTCTTTAAAAATTTTAAAAAGTCAAACTCTGTTCTACTTTTCTAATTTCTAGCTACTGGAATGTAAATTAAAATCTAATTATGCATTGTAATCTCATTTAAATTTATCCTATATCAGTAAAATGGTTATATTTAATGAACATTCTTTTTAATTTCACATTCATACGTGATCTAGAGATAGTCTAACCAAAAAAGGAGTCGCGAGATTTTGACCGAAATATTCGTTTTTAGTGTTTCTGGTACCGAATGGTATTTTTAATACGTGTGTGACACCGTGTAGCCTGTAAAATATCGGGAGACTGCTAGTTACCTCCTTCACTGACACTACTACTTCGTTCCTAATTGCTCTCAGACACATAACCTTTCGCTCACACAAACATCCTTACCCTTCGCGATCGGAATGATTCGCCTACTGGATATTTCTTAGTGCAAACTATTTTTACCGTACATGTAAAAGACAAAAAATTAGTTTTATTTTGTAAATTTGCGAAAATTTCTAGAAAAATTATACCAAACAACTGCCATTTTCAAACTATCGCTTTCCCTTTATTTTTTATGAAGAAGATTAAACTATTTTTGTCAATATATATAGAATGCATGAAAATGGTTGCTTTTTTCTTTGTAAAGTTAGTTTGCGTACTATATAGATAAGAGTCTTAGAAGTGTATGAGAAAGCATATGCTCTGGTTTTCCAAACAGGTTTTAATATGGAGTTAGGGTAAATAATAGGGATAAAGTTGTAAAATATCTCTAAATTTTTGGAATATGATTTGGAAGAGAGTAAAAGCTGGGGAGGGGTTTGAGTCATAGGGCTTAGGGGGGTGGACACCTCCGTCTAAAACAGCCACTTTCCCCAAAACTATTTATCTCGGTCTCCAATATTTGTCCCCAATCTTTCTTGAAAGGGATCTTCTTCTTGACCTGCTCCTGGAAAGTAATTGGGTAACAAAAGGAGAGGTGTTTAAAAAAATGATAATATCGGGTTTTCGTAAATTCGAGTATTTTGATGCAGAACTCAGATTTTATTCGTAACTATTGATAGTTTCATTTTCTGAATATATTTCCCATAAAGAAAACAAAAACATAAAGATTAAATCGTTCCCTCAAAAATGTTTACAAATTACTGAAAACCAGAAAAAATATTGTCTCTTTTCTTCTTTGAGAATTTTAACTTTTTAAAATAAAGACTCTTCGCGTCTTAGTTTTAAATATTTTACGCATCGCAATCTTAAGTCTGTATTTCCTAATAAAATAATGTTTGTTCATTCCTTTGTTTTATTTGTATTTAAACTTTTCCTCTCAGTTTTCCTAAAACATTGGTCCCACACTTTTTCAAAAAATACTAATTTATTACATAAAACATTAACTTATTGCAATCGTATACCCTCATCGCTTAAATAGTTTCAATGAATATCTCGCCACTCTGTGTGACTACAACACGTCAAGGCCTCCAGAAGCAAAATAATTGCTCATGAAAATTGTGGTTATGGATCGAACCACTGATTTTTTATACTGAAATCTCCATTTGTTGTACATTAAGACATTAAGATTATTATTACATTAAGATCTTACGATTATTTTGGATTCGATCTTGGAGCTAAAAACATGTCCGTCGTTTCAATGAAATAAAACGTGAAATTAATATTTATCCAAATGGTATGTCCTTGAGTACATCAAAGAAACTGAAGAGATTTTAAGAGGTATATTTGCGTAGCAAATAGAAATTGGTTATTTATTTGCAACATGTAAGATAAACTTCTTGTATGACAATCCCTCATCCCTTTGATACGTTAACCATCCAAATTTCTTCCAACTCCTGCTAGATTCTTTTAATATACCGTGGAAGAAGATTTCCATTCCTGAATCTAAAGAGGGTATGTGATATTCTCTAGCTATAAACAATTGAAGTGATATCCACCATTTTGCACTGACCTCTGAAAACGACTGGGACTATCCGGGTCCACGACACCACAGCAGTGTTTATCCAGGGGCGACGCTCGGAGCCGGCCCTGTTCTTGACTCTCATCACGTGCCACCGATATAGCGATCCCTGCGGCTCCATGGCAAGACTCTACGCCGCTGGAGTCCGCCCTCCCTCTTCACACACACACACTACATCCATAAGAACGCGAGCGCTCACTCACGGGAAAGTCATCCCTATGGTGGATCCCCATACCAAAGTCTGGCGAAAAATCGAAGACTGAGAAGGGAAGAGGTCATCATAGGCGTAGGTTACAGTTCTAATATTATTACGTAAATTTAATTCTGAATATCAGATTTGAAACATTGTTCCCCAAAACTCGATGGTTCTACGAAACATTTAAAAACATAAATAATGCAAAAATAGAATAGAATATTATTGTAACACTTTAACATATTTAATATTTAAATAGATAATTTTAGTTAATTGCTACTCCCGGTGTTTTAAATTAACCGGAATTAAAAGAAATGTCAGTTTTCTTGTTTTCAGTCGCAGATGTAAAACATGTGTAAGTCCGAAAACGCCATATTTCCAGACTCATTGAGATTTCAAGCGGAGAGATAGATGGAATTTTAGACCACTGAAATAGTCTCTTGAAAAGACTGACCGAATAGGGAAGGTCTTGAACCATTGAGTTCATCCTCCATAGCATGCAGATAATCATCTTTTCTCATCTTCATGGAAACCTATACGCATTGTGAATTCTTTCTTTCTCCCGACCAATTCTAACAATATATGTCAGTTCATAGATGTGAAAATTAGTGTTATAAGAACACGGTTGCTCAAGAAGCAGAGAAGAATTACGTGTTATAAAAACACGGATGCTCAAGACGCAAAATGGGTATTAAATAAGCCACTTGAGGAGCACGAATAGTTGCGCTAATTATAAATGATGCACACGGAGTCGAACCCGAGAATTACCAAAACCCTTCTAAAATTTGTTGCTTCTCTAAGGAACATGTATCTTAGGACGTAGCTCTTTTTGTGATTATTAACATCTTGTGCGAAGTGCTGTAAAATACTTTCGGCACCAAATTAATCATTACGTTGTTAATTATAGCTTTCAGTAATTTCTTAAAAATTCCCAATATAGACAACTGCGTGTTACAAAAGTTAGTAATCATAATAATGATGATATATTATAGAGTGTTTAATGTGTGCCTCAAAAGTGTAATCCTGCTGTAAAAGTGAATGAAAATAGAAAGTACCGAAAAAGAGTACCACAGTTGTAAATTGCTTGTAAAATAACTAGTGGTAGGGAAATGTCAATGAAAGTAAAACTTGCAAAAGTAAGTAAAAATGGTAGTTTGAAATGAGAATGGAAACTATGTATGTACAAAATAGGAATTATTGGGACAATGTGAATTGTATACTTTAAAAAGTATCATGCTGAAGATTGTCTTGATATGAAAAACCTAAGACTATACATATAAATTAGTTTAAATGTAATTTCGAACATGGTTTATTATAACAACCTGCTAATACTGCAAGGAATGAACAAATCGTATAATTCGTAAACTCGGAAAATGGGTAAGTCTCCTGGTTACAAAGAAATAATACTTTCCTTCTTGACGCAGCAATTTAATTTGGTTTTAAAGTTTGAGAGGTACATAAATTTTCAAACAACGACGTTAAAATATTATGTCCATCACATCTGGCTGTTGGTCATTATGATTTAGGTGCAATTTAGAATATTGAACGTAACATGCCAAGATAAATGAGTCGGAGAACTTAACTTTGCATTAAATGAAAGCAGAATAATAGATCGTAAGCAGAAAAGAACTGGACTGCATTGAAGAATTGTCATTAAAATCGAGATAAATGTGTTGGAAATGTTGGTACAAACAGTTGCCTAAAAACTAGGAGAAAGCTGTTCAATGAAGATTGACGAAACAATATAGCTTGAAAAATGAGGAAATTTTTTAAAAAAATCATGCATTGTATATTTTGAAGCTGAAATATTCAAAGTGATCAAATTTCTATTGTATAGTGTTCTGTGATGAAACTAAGTTCCTTGCACACCTATTTAGATTGATTTACATAATATGCATCTATACTAATATATAAATGCGTAACGCAAAAGAGTGTCTGTCTATTTGCTACCTGGTGACTATGACTAAACCAATGAACCGATCATGAAATTTGACAAGGAGATAAATAAGGTGCAGAATGGCATAGGCTACCTATTATTTTTTAAATGTATGAAAAGAAAGATAGAAATGTTTTTTGACGATAAATGTCGATAAAATCGGGAAAAAAGAGTTATATTTGCTTACGCTGCCTAAACGGTTAGAGATAGGTGACAACTATGAATGGGTAATATTGTTTACTCCAAAAGTTCTTGCCGCATCGTACCTCCGAAGCGAAAATTCGACCCTGCGCGGTTCCCGTGAGATGGTGTAGTGTATACTGTCAAGTTTTGTATTTGATATGTACTATTATTAATTTGAAAAATGAGGATGCTGTACAAAATGTAATTATTGCGCTTGGTTGAATCCGTCACTGAATGAAATAATATATTTTTATTATAATAATCATATAATTTAAATAAATATTTAAATGTAAATACGATCCTCGCAATTTTCATCTTGTATTTTAAATGTAAATGTTTTAAATGGTTAGACGGAAGAACAGACCTTAAGGCCTGAGTCTCGCCAAAATAAAGGCACTTTTATTATTATTATTATTACTATTAAGAGACAAATGTTATGAGCATTAAAATGGAACATACTTAGATTTAAATGTGCAACATCAGCTGAGGATTGAAATGTGAAAATATATTTACTCTTACTACTAGGTGATACAAAGCAATTTTACTGGAGAAATATCTGTACACGAATATCCGGCTTAGCATTTCCCTGACTGCGATTGCTAGATAATTTTAATTGAAAATTATGAAGATATGAGCAGCCCACTTTAAGGATTTTGTTTCTTCAGACTTTGTAACTAGAAATTTTATTTTCAAAACCTAGAACCTCTAACAAAGACATAGAACCTCTCACTGAATTTGAATTACTAAATATGTTTTAGTTGAGCTAGAAATATATTTGTTCTGAATGTTCCATTATTCTTTCATGAGCGCAAATCAGTTGCCCCTACGACAGTCGTTACGATGAAACCACAGAAGCGCTAAGAGAAGTAGGCATCGGAGGAAAGGGTAACGCTGACTCGAGTGTCGCAGAGAAAAGATGCAGATGGAGCAATGTGTTCCGTAATTTGAGTGCACCGCGCGGGAAGACAGAATTAGAGGCGCAGCAACGAGAGAAAAGGTTGGAGGGCCAAGCGCTGGGTTAGAATGGGACAAAATTACTGAAAAAGTAAATGAGGGGACAGTGCAACGTGACGTGAAGATGCGAACTTATGAAACCGTGGACTTGGGGATGTCACGGGGGATATGAAGGAAGGGGATGGAGTTGGTTCCGTGGGGTTGGGTGTCATTTGCGCCGGGTGAATATAGTACAAATATACTCTAAAGTATCAGAAGAAAAAATATTCCAAGAGGTTGCTGGAAGGTAAAGGATAATGAATATGTCCTTAAAAAAAGCAAATTATAATGTGGAACGTAATGCGGTTGAAAAACCTAACCTGACGTAAATATGACTTTTTGTGTTACATCGGTTCCTTTGTAATAAAAAACTTATCAACCGCTCAATAGTATTATGTGGAGAGTGATTATAGTGTATGTGAACCAACTGGAATATCAGATAATTATTGTGTCGCTCCACTTCTAAAAGTACAATATCTGATCAACTGATTCCTTTCACTATTCTTAATTTCAAAGGTGTCCCCAAGTTTCCACCCACTACTGAGCGCTATTAAGCGTTAATCGCCTCTGTTTCTTACAGAGCGGGTTTCATTTTGTGCTGCGTGAATTCGCGTTATAAGATTTCGTTTTTAAACAACTGAGGGTTAATTTCAAACATTTTTAAGTTCTCATTCTCTGGTATGCAATATTGAAATAACATTTGTGTATAAATCATCTATATTTACAGGATTTATACATTTGTGTATAAATCATCTATATCTATATATGAGTAAGATGCTAAAAGTAGTTACTAATTGCGTGAAACCTTTCGCCGTCGATAGCGTGCTATGACAACTTACACTTCTGAGTTGTAGGTACAGCATACAGTGCACATTTACTTCTTTCTGCTTAACGAAAGCACATTACATTAACCAATCAATATTTTAACATAAACAACCAAATGTCATCGATTTATTGCCATGTTTTATTCTTAAATGTTCATTTATTTATATGCTTGGTTTTTACGTCAAACAGCCTGCTACCTTCATACACTTTAAGTTTGAACAGTGCTATCGCAATTAAATGACTTTGTGCAACCAACTCCAGTGGAATGTGCGAACTTGTATCGGTGCTCAATGAATCATAAACTGAACTTAACATGCGAATAGTATTTACTGCCACATTACTACGCCGCAGCTCCGAGCCTGCAAAAAATGTCAATTATGTGATGTTTAAAATAATTTGGTCAGTTCAGAAAATGGACCTGACCTGCAAAATCCGTGTTGAAACTGATGTATGAATTTGTACACGGTAAAATACTGTAGAGGTGAATATATTTTGATAGGACAAAGGCATAACTCAGGAAGTAATATTATTTTCGAGGAGGATTTTAAGTTGCGAATAAATGGTGGAATTATAAGAGAGAATTTAATCTATATTCAAGATAATTTGCACTGAAACCGTTGAATCAAATTCCACTGTGAAACTCACATCGTTAGTCTATGAGTTTCACGGACCATCGCCTACTACTATTTACAGATCCTGAAGAAACCACCCAACATCATTTAGATATTTCCGGAGAATAAACAATTTATTTAAACGACACCAACAACTGTCCGTATTTTTCCTCGCAATACCTTTTGCACAAATATTACGGAGATATAGTTAGGTGTAAAATTGAGCATCACTTCCTACTATCTGGAAGTCAATGAAAAGAATGTAAAGGTGAAGTGTGATAAGGTAGGGATAAACTAAATGATAAAGAGTAAAGTGTGATTGCAATGCAAAGAAACAATGCAGTAGTCCCTCTGATTCAAAATCGGAAAGCAGGAGGGTATTGTCGTATACGTAAAGTCTGTAGGACGGGAGGAAGGGAGGATATGACGTTGAGCGTGGATGCAGGGGAGAAGTGGAGTGGGGAAATTGGTGGCGGCGAGAAGATGAAGCGGCGCTGCGTTTATGCATGGTAACGCACGCGTAGTTGGGATCCCTTTATGAGAGTTCCAGCAGCCGCACACTGTAGCAGGGAGAAAGACTCGCCGCCCTATTGGTGAAGGCCAACACAACTTTTATATTTGGAAGCCTTTTTTTATTATGCAGGTCCGTAAACTTACAATACCCAGCTCCCTTTTCTCATCTTCCCCAATTCCTTTCTTTTCCTTTCATACTTAGCTTCTTTTCAAGTTTCTTTTATTCCTATTTGAAAGCGCGTGTGATATGAAACTGGAGGTCACAATAATTTCAATATTTGTTTCCCGCTTACGTATAATGTTTTAAAATACAACGAGAAAAAACAATGCCATGTGTGTCATTCATTTTGAAATAATTTCCTACAAATCAAGACCTGATAACACTAAAATCATAATAGGACAATTTTTGTAGTAATTTATAAAATCATTTGACCCAGAGTTAGAGAAAAAGAATTTTTGAGAAAAAAAATTCTTCAGACTTTTGTATCATTTTTTTGTTTTCTTTTGTCATAAGCTTATGCATCTTAAAAAGTAATTTTTTGGGGGGATATGTTTCAACTAAAACTTAGCTTCATTACTTTTCATGACCAATAAAATTTAAAAAATCATCAACCGTGGTTGTAAAGTGGCTTGCTTGAGTTTCTGCAGGCCATGTCCAGACTCTGACTTTGTTTCAATTATAACACGGAGTGAGAATATAAAAACAGTTCCGCTTATTCTCTTACAGTTCCTTTTTTCCTTCGTAGGTGGCCTGACATTTACTTCTCCATTGAAATAAAATAATTTTTTCATAAACACTTTCAGACTTAAATGTTCTGTATGGTTAGAGCACGATATATTTCATGTATGTGAAACATTCATTGAAGTGAATTCTATTTATAGCTGTATTTTCAGTGAAGCATCCCTTTTGCTCACACATCGTAGAACGTTAAATAACTTATCAACAGAGAAACGTACATGAAAAATGTCACATTAGTGATTACATGTTAAAAACAAAGCTAATATTTCCTATCTTAAAGTATGCAATGTTTTTCCATATTGAAATACGAAAGTTATGAACGTAATCTTTTTCAATTTCAAAACTTATAATGAAACGTTAATATAATAAATGAAAACTAATTCACTTAAATAACCCCTTTATGGTTTAAAATTCTTACACATCTCAATTTCTGCTAATCTAAATACCTCATGTGCTGAGTAAACGTCGTAGAGAGCTCCAAATGGTTGATATTGAAAATTATCTGTACTCCCCAGTTAGCGACATCTCTCTGGTTTTTCAGCTTTTAGAAAACATACATCAATAATTCAATACAAGATGTAATTAATTAATAGCAACGTGGTACTATGTAAAGAACTATTCTCGCAGTAAATTATCTTAGTGTTTTACATGTAATATGGTATAAATAAAATTTTGTAAAAAAAATAGAAAACAAACATGTAAAATTCTACACGTTAATTACTAAGACCATGTTTTGCTTTCTGTTATTTTTTTTTAAGTTTCTCTTTTGTGCTTGATTTTTGTACACAATAAACAATGTAGTTCCAAAATACAGAGAAACGTTTTATCTCTCATGCCTTTGTAATGTAGAGTGTACTTATAAATAATTCGTCTTAAATATATAAAAATATATAAAACCAATCAATTCCTGATATTTTTTAGATGAATCATATTTGATGACATTGCCAGGCTAATCCAGGTTATTGTGGTGCTTTTTTATTGCATAACATGAAGGTAAATACTTTTTATACTCTAATAATAATAATAATAAAGCGAAGAGGAATTTCTAATTATTGATATTGCTGTGCCAAATGATGCGAACATCTTTATCAAAGACTTTGAGAAAAGGAGAAAATATGAAGATTTGGAAATAGAGATAGCTGGTATGTGGAATACTAAGAAGCAACTCATCCCCATTGTTATTGGCACTTTGGAAACGATGATGCGAAGATACAATCCTAAATACAAAATCCTTTTTAAAAACAAGCTTTCATTTATGCTATGTACTAAAACGAATAAAATTTATTTAGGTTTGTATTAAGGTAATGCACTGCCAAATACTAATACCTCCATACATATTTCAAGTTAGTTGATCCAAATAGAAAGAAACGTAGAAATATGTATGGATAAAACATTTTTACGGTTGGTAAACCTTTTGGAGAAATGTGATATCGAATTTAAAATTCATTGTCTATGATCAATCGAAAAAAAACTGAACTGTCATAATTGAATTTTCTATGGCATGTGGGGTATTATTTTCTTCGTCAAAATTGTCACTTAATTTCTTCAAAAAGATATTTCACCGTGAATATTTATAAATTAAGAGTACGGCTTGATCTTTCAATTATTTCTGTAAAGCCGTTGTTGCTCGAGTTAACCAGAATGCCGAAGGTCATGAATATATAAACCTCATGAAAAAAATAGGAAGGTGCTGGTAATACCTTCGTATTAAGTTATTGTAATAATATTGATTACATGGTTGGTGTATACGGTTCCTCGAGTAAAACGACAAATAAAATCTGTAAAAATAAAATGAGTCATTTTTGGGTTCTAGGACGTTCTGATGATCAATAAAACTATCTGTTTCGAAAAACCAACAAGATGCACGATTGAAACGATCGTGCAGGTAAAGGTATCAAAAGGGTATGAAGCGGTTAATCATCTGATGCATACCGATGTGTCCTCGCCTCTGCGCAGTATGATCAGAATCGAGGTTGCCTCTTAACAGATATAGTATTTATATTCTGATTAGTTCCCCTCGGTACTGGGTCTAGGGAAGGGGTAGCTCCCGCCACGAACAGTTGAAAAGATTAAGTTCCCAGTTTCTCTGGTAGAGAGCGCTACTTGTATGTCACTCAAGTCACACGCCCTGACTACAGAGACAAAAGAAAGAGTAGTATAAGCTGGTGTCTGGACTGGTGTGAAGTGAAATAAGTATTGCATCTTCATAAATTTTCATTGTTAATAATTTTTTCATGCTGAAACAACGAATAACTATTGGATTATTGAATAGTGTGAATCTCACTTAGCAATTCAATGCATTATTGATCTAACCACTAAAAAGTCATCTTGACAATAAGCCTCATTTTTTATCGATTCTTCTCTAATCGTGCGGTTGGCTGTGGACCCAAGGCGTGTGTTGGTGTTTTTTGTTTGTGTACACTAGCAATCATGGTATTGGTATCAAAATACACGAGTAACATAAGGATACTGGGTAAATGTAAAAATCGAATCGGAATAAATGTAAACACATTAAAAGAATAAAAATAGTATTTAATATTCCTTAAATCACAATTAAATATGCTCAAACTGTCACTCGTTACATACCTTATGCTTGGAGATAATTGGTTGTTTACAATAACCATCTTTTCTGAGGAGTAATTGTAATATCACAGGGTAACTGTATAAAGACGAGTAAGTGTAGGAAATTTCATACTTCGAATATTCGTTAGAAGAGATTTATGCAGTAGGACAGTACCCGTTATTGTGTTCTTAAAAGGCTATTTTTTACGAAATAAACATTGAAATGGAGGCGTGGAAAAGATCCATTCAAAACTTGTTTACCCCGTCTGATCCTACTTTGTAAATAAATATGACATTTTTGCCACTACATTACTCCATGAATGAATGAATGAACAAATAATATAGCGGGAATAATTTTATATGTAAACTTTTCTAGTAAAATGTTTATTCAATAGTCAAAAAATCTGATTATTTCATTAATTTTTACACATTTATATTTTTTTAAAAAGGCTAAGTGGTGTAAGTAAACTTTTTCCGATTAAAATCGAGTTATTTGCAAAACTGTGTTTCATTGAAAATAAATGTAGCAATCTTCAAACTAAAGTATTTTTTCATTCATTTTGACAGCGTAATTTGGATGAATTTCTGGGTTTGAACCCTCTTGGAAAATAGCTTTCTTTAGAACTCCTTTTTTTGTACCGCGAAGGACAGCAGACATACAAGAAGCCATTAAATTATTTAAATTGTAAATCCTGAAAGTTCTTCAGTAAAAGATAATAAATGAATAATAAATTGAAAACATATTGACTTCAAACTATAGGATATTCATAATTCTTTGGTATTATGTGAATGAACAATAAATTTATAGNATATATATATATATATATATATATATATATATATATATATATATATATATATATATATATATATATATATATATATATTGCAATTTACGGACGTGTGTGGAAGCCGCCACTATTAAACGGAGAATGCAAAATGTGACTAAAAAGAATAAAACGCGGCCATCATATTACTGGATACTTGGGCTAAGAGGTGTATGTTTGCTCCACAGTTAACATAACAACTCATTAACACATTACAAGCGAGCACTAACGTGTCCCCGCAGCCATACTAATACTCGAGTGGAGGATTGGGAGGAAAGCTGGTGACATGTGCGTGACCAAGCACCATAGAATGCGAATTGCAACGTTAAATGAGGAAGTTAAATGTTAAGGGTATTGTCAATTTTTCCAAAAGTGGTGTGACACATATTGATGTCGAAACGTGGTACATCACCATATTGCGTCCTTTACTCATTCTGCTTTTGTTTACCGACACAAAACACACCTGAATACTAAAGTACATATGTTCACCAGCTTCAATATTACTTATGGATTAATAAATCGTCATACAGTATGGATACCATAATAATATATTTTGAAAATATAATATAAAGCTATAAATTATTCGTTAAAATTACAATCAGCCAGGTAAATGCTTTGACCTGGTTTAGAGTGTAAGTATCTAGAACCATACACCGAAAGTTTCAAATTGGTGTAAGGCCTGAATTAAGCTACAGCAATTCTATCCCCTTTCATGAACTCTCTCATCCCAGGATCCCCATCATACAGCATTATCATCAACTTCAGAAATGGTTTTGATGTCAACGAGAGCACGCAGATGCGAAACACACTTTCACTTCGGTAAAGGAGGTTCCCTTACCCCCAGATTTTGTATTCGTTACCTTCTTAATTTCTATTTAGTAGATCACTCTGTTATGTCATTCATCAAGCTTCTAATGCCTTTCCCCAATCATTTTCTTGGTTGTTTTTTGTCTTAATTGTTGTCATATTTTTTTTTCGTAACCATCTAACATCTGAAAGAGTTTGTAAGCTGAACAATGTTTAACTCAACAACGTTGAAATAAATGTTTTTGAAGTTGTTAAAAATACGAAAATCATGCCAAAAATGAGGTATCATGACTTTCCTAGATTTTTTCGCGTGAATATAGATAAATATAAAGAAACAGAGGTATCTTCTGATGTGTTGCACGCCGAACTGTTTCTGAATACTCATCTACTATTAATAATTATGAAAGTTTACCATTCGAGATCAAATGTTTGAAGCAGAATTGGGAAAAGTAGTTTGAAACTGTAAATAAAAAATTCTTTAGAATAAGTATGTTACAAAATACTTTTGGTTTTGTTTCTGAAATTTTTCACCTAATTTCGAAAGTTTGATACTTTTTATAAAAAAAAGATAACAAGCATCCAATATTATGAATCATATTCATATAAAATTGTGACAAATTTGGGAACACTCATGTAGTCATTCATAATGTAAAAATAAATTAAATAATAAATTATTCCCAACTTGACTTGTAATTCTCAATCATTTGTTCGTCAGTGAATAGTGTGGTTAAGATACTGATTTTCGTGAGAAATTAAACATTTTATATTTTTTTCCTGTTTGACTTTTTTTCTTTATTTCCAGCATGATATCTTTGTAACGTCAACTTTGATGGATTAACGTTTCACAATTCCGGCATACTGCCTTTTAAATCATCTTTTTATTTTCCATTTTATGCGGCGTTTTATATCCGTCGTGGTTAGTGAACTTGCTCTTCAGTGAAAACAGAGAACAGCCTCAACGCCACAGATATCCAGTCACTTTGCATTAGTTTGCTTGCGTCAGGGAGCTTAAATAGAATAACGAGGGTATTGGGTGAACGATTGCGCATTGAATGTCCGCCACCTCATATGAATAGCATGACCCATGATATGGGCGAACGTTCTGGTAATTTGCCCAGATGCATTAAGGTTATCGAGCACAGAACCCGTATACGATCACAGTTAATGTTTCGGTTTGGACAAATTTAAGATACTTAAATTGAGCTCTTGCTTAGAGTAAGTTTGAGTAAATAATATGTCTATCTGGGAAATAAATTATTAATATGTGTAGTTAAAATATTGTGGGGCTGAATTTTTAGAAACTGGTGATGTATTTTGCATTTAACCATTTTGTCTCATAACTTAATTTACCTTAGTACCTTCCTGAAACCGAAGTCGGACATCCATACATGTACTACAATACTGCTTTAATGCTATAAAGGTTTCACTTCAGAGCGGAGGTAAGGTCGTGCACGAAAAAAGAAACTATACTGCAGTATGGAAGATCTGTGGAGGATAGATGAAATGTAAACGTGTCTGTACTATGTGCGAGTTCCTGGACACCGGAGAGATGAGACTAGAGCAAGAAGAGTAAGGGTCGTAGAAGAAACGGAACAATAAGGAGGGAGAACGGTAGGGATTGTACTAGAGAACACTGGGAAGAAACAAATGGAAGATTTTATTTTCTAGAAGGGACACAAATAGAACTTAGGAGTAGAGACCATTCATGAAAGACCTTCCTTGATGAAAGAGTTTGAATATTTTTCGTGTCAAAAGATGATGACCGGTGTCATGATGGGAAAGGTTTTGTCTTAACGTGAACGGTATGAAAAAACGAATACTGCACTGTACACAAAAATGGGTCTGAATGCGACAAGTAATTAATTGCAAAGTGGAAACTTCAAAGTAGGAAGTTTCAGGGTAATGTGTTATCGTGTAGTAGATTTGATGGAGAGGGATTGTGTATGTTGGGTTCGAAACCTGAAATCATCAGGGAATGTTGTGGCATTGGTAATAGGACCACAAATCGAAAATACGTGTATTATAACACTTAGTAGACATTTTGAACCACACTCAACACATTTTGCTAAACTCATCAACTCGTAATTTAGGATATTTTCGTGATTTATCGTGAATATTTTCAGAATGTACCAACTTCGTTATGGTAGATCATTGTTTATTTCTGAGGGATTTTCTGTATAGGATCAAGGGTTCTAAATATTTCAGCTTATTCCAATAATTGGATATGACTCCGGAACGTAAATAAGTAGTAACAAATTTGATAAGACCATATGACGCCTCAAAAAGATAACGCGCTTAGCACATTACAAGCGCCGTCCCGGAGGTCATTTTCTCTCCTTACCCAGCAATGGGTATGGTGACTGTAACCACACACCACAAGCCCAGATGCAGTATGGGTTCTTTTGGAAAAGAGCGGGATTCACACATATACAACCCTTGTGGTAGATATCTCGCTGCCACCTGCTCGGTTTCCCGGGCAATTAAACACGTGTAATAACGATGGTTAATGATTTAATACAATTAAATAGAACTCTTGCTATTTACAACTTGCATAAACACTCAAAATCATCAATACAACATAAATCTGTCATTACACAGCTAATGCTATCTGAAAGCAATAATTACACATTAATAAATTGAGTTGAAGACAACAAATTCGGAAAACCTCTCTAGGTTATCTGAATCTCCAAAATTATAAGTTCTTTCGAATAAACAAACTATTACAAGTTTACGTTATTCGCAACTAGCAGTAAGTGCGTTTAGATTACTACTGTAGTCTCTTACTGGTCTTGACGACCGTTCACATCCTAAGAACCTGCGGACTCAGATCACACAGGAAAAGTCTTCGAGGATTCTCAATTCTCCCAATATATACGGAAGCGTAGGTCACGTGACCACGCCTTCGCTGCCACAATGAGCACTCCAAAACTTTGATCACCCCTTGGCTGTTCTGAGAACGCCGTGTCTTCACCGGTAGGACGAGCTGCCGATGACACCATCTAGGCGCCCGAGGGGCGTTTCCCGGGATGGCCATTGTCTCCGTATCCGGTGTGATGTCCACAGACATTCCATAGTGGGCCACGCCTTGGTCAAATCCTTGCCCTTCAGAAATAATGAAATACCAAAGCGGAGGGCGCGTGTGTCAGCCTCTCCGGCTACATTCTTCGACGAGCACTCCTTTTTGTTTTCTGTATTGCAGAAAACGGTTCAGACAATTGCACCTTACAGGGAAAGGCTTAGCTTTGGGCCCCAAGCCCATCGCATTTCCTTCTTAGCGGCGTCCGGCTAGACTCCGTAATCTTCTTAACAGCAACCGGCTAGTGAGATGCGTAAGAATATTATAATTCACAAATCGATAGACTGAACTGGTCCTGATGTTACAGTGACGTATTGGACCCTGCATAGGTTGACAGGTAAGTGCGTCATTTTTTTACAGAAGCACTGTCGCGTGCATCCAATGCCCAGATAAGCATGTAAATTTCGTATCAAATATCTTGAAAATAATGCAACACTACTGTCTTCTAGGAATTCAAACGTTAACAGATAGTAAAAAATAGAGAAAGAAGCATATAAACGTCACTCACATATAGTGCGAAACATTCCGGCTGTCACCATTACCCACATAATAATTTTTACATGACTGATAATGGTGCCAGCGTTTTTGCTTGTACCGACCACACAAGATATATTTGTAAATTTTGCAAATGAAACAATGTTGAACTCATTCTGCGCAACAAAATCTGTTCTGATAAGGAGTGTTTCAGTGCTGCTCTACAAAAACAGTTATTTTCTGTACCAATAAAATACTATATTTAAATTAATTCTTTGTTTTATATCAATCACGTTTTTTAGAATAAATATTTCTTTGACACCTTCACAAATAGTCGACTCCGACTTTTCGCATCTTTTTTCTGAATTAGAACGTGTAATGCTAGAGTACCTCCAATTAAAATAACACCCTTAGAAAGTTTGGGGACACTTCTGGCCCATAATTTTGAATATAGGCTTCAGTCATTCAAAACCAAAACTGGGTTCCATATTATCCATTATAATAACAATAAAAGTAGCTCTGGATAATTATGAGCCAATATGTCATTTACAAAAATTTTATTATGTCATTCTAAAGGAAAATGAATTATGTTGTCCTATGCGACCATGATGTCTAACCAATTTCTGGAAGTTCAGCTAAATTATTCTCCGGCTTCAAATGACGGAAAAAATGTTACCAGGAATAATGTATTATTTATGGTAGTAAAGTGACATGCATAAAAATAAGAATAATTAATTCTCAAAATACGGTAACTACTACTACTGTAGTTACATATTTCCAGCAATAAAAATGGAATTTTATTGGCTTTACACAATTTGAAATTATTAGTTACTCTACTGATACAGCGTAAAACACGTTCAGTGAAAGAATAATTAAGAAAATATTAATAAGCCTTTGAAATGAGTTGTATTTAACAAATTGTCTACACAACAACTACACAACATACCACTAATTCATTTATATTCTTTAATAAATAAATCACTTTAATGGTGGCGAGATTGAGACCGAGGTCTGCTCTTCCGCCTAACCACTTTAAAAATATTTACAATATGATTACAAAATTTGTTTGAATGGGAGCGCATTTACTATATGTACTACTGGGAAAACAAGCTAAGGACTATCCCAGTATTGAACCTTAAGCGATTGCGGGAAACCCAGCGAAAGCCCCAATAAGGATGGCGGTTTAAGACCGAACATAAATAATTTATAAGATAATATGTGATAAAATTGATTTATAAACTAAAGTAGTACCTGTTAAAAAAGAATCTCATTAGAAAGGAAAGAAAGAGTTTTGCAGAAAAAATGAATATAACATTACATGACGACTGTACCAAAATTAAGAGAAACATTACAAAAATACAAATATAAATACAAAAATATAAATACAATTCGGATTTATTTCATTTTACGCAGAATAAAATTACTCTTAGAGATAACATTATACCATCTTACATCTTAATTTACATCAAAAATTAATTACAAATTACAGGACATAGCATAAAACAATATCTTACATTTGGGAAGTTACAACAACGTAGAATAGGAGTGGTAGAAGTAGAAGGGGAGATGTAGTAATAGAAGAAATAGACATAATACGGACAGAAGATACTTTTCAGAATAACGAGATAGAAGAAAGGGTGGTTGAAAATACATGTGGCGTTTGCAAGAGAAGGAAAAATATGGTAATTGAATAAATTAATAATAATAATAATAATAATAATAATAATAATAATAATAAAAAGTAAGATATTAAGTAAAGTGCCTAGGTATTTATTCATACTAAGGAGGATGTTGGCGCAACCAAGATGTTAATTTTCTTTTGAATATATGGACACCATTCGAATGCCTCACCTCAGGTGGTAGTTTATTCCATTCACGGATTGTACTTACTGTAAATAACTTGTTGAATATGGCCGTTCTGCGTCGTGGTACCACGAGAAGTTCATCATTTCTAGTTCCTTTTTTTGTTTTAAATATTGAAAGTTTATAACAAGTTGAGTTAAATGTTTATTATTTAGAATCTTGAACAGCATGATGAGGCTATGGAGAATGCGTCGTACTTTAATAGGGAATATTTCCGCTTTTAAACAATATTCTGATACGTGGTCGTATTTGTGTAGATCAAATATGAAATGGAGTCATGCATTTTGTGTAACTTGTAATTTGTGTTGTACTTAAATCTGAAGAGATAAAATCACAGTAGTCAAAGAGTGGCATTATTAGAAAACTTATCAGAAATTTTCTCGTGGAAGTGGGTAATAAATTAGGAAGACACATAAGGGTATACATAGAGGAAAAAACTTTTTGACAAGTTTTATCAACTTGCGTCTTCCAACTTAAATTACTATCCACATAAATACACAGATTACGCGCTGATTTGCACAATGTTACCAAGTGACACACTATTTTTATTAATATCTGGCGGATCGCGTTCTGAGAACCTATTAAGTAAATTTTGTGAACCAATCATCAAGCACTGAGATTTTGATGGGTTCAGCAATCAACCCAGAGAGGAAGCCCATATGTGGAGTGACATCAAGTCCTGATTTATTTTCTGTATGATAGTATTTAATTCCGATGTTCGTCTGCTGAGATAAATTTGATCGTCAGCGTACATATGGTATTTACTATATTTTAAGGACTTTCTTATATCATTTACATAAATGAAAATGCTAGTGGTCCTAAAACTGTACCTTGAGCAACACCTCTGTGTGTTTTAAGAGCGTTTGATTTATATTTACCGGATTGGACGAGTTGTTCGCGACCAGTTAAATATTCACGGAACCATTTTAATATTAGATTAGCAAAACCTATATTTTTTAATTTAGGTAAAATAATTTCATGGTCGACGGAATCAAATGCTTTACTAACGTCAAGGAGTATTAATATGGTTACTTCACCGCGGTCCATATTTTTCTAATATCTTCAGTGACTGGTAATAGAGCCGTTCCTCTGTCTTTACCAGTTCGAAAACCTGACTGATTCTCGTCTAAAATGCTATTTTTCATTAAATAACTTTCTATTTGACTTCGAGCCAATTTCTTAAGCACTTTTGAAAGTGTTGGAAGTATACTAATCGGTCGATAATCGCTTGGAGAGGTGGGATGAGCGATTATTTTGCAATGGGTGAACAAGAGCCGTTTTCAATACAGTTGAGTAGGAACCACTACAGAGAGAAAAGTTTATTATGTCTGTAATGACTGGTATTGGATTGCTATATGAGCACAAAGTTTTAAGAGCCTAGCATTTAAGCAATCAGATCCAGATGCGTTAGATTTGAGACTTTTAATTATGTTAAGTATTGTGCCAGAGTTTACACAAGAGAAGTACAAAAGATCAGTATGTTGCTTTTCAGGAACTTGTATTGATTCGAGAGTATTAGATTTTACTATATCACTAAGATCCGGAGCAGAATTCACAAAGTATTGGTTAAGATCGTTTAGAGGAATATTAACATGTGATGTGGATTGACATTTCTCGACACCAAGACTTCGGAGAGTTTTCCACTGAGTTTTAATATCGCGATTTTCCCCGAGAAAATGATGAAAATAATTAGTTTTAGCACTTTTAATTTTGCTAGTGATTACATTTCTGAACTTTTTATAAATATTTCTGTCACTGTCACACTTTGTGCGTTATGACTACATTCCTTTCCTTCATTAAATTTCGTATTTCGTTAGTTATCCACGGAGACGGGGGACGAGTTACGCGAACCGTTTTCAATGGCAGATACTTGTTCATGTGCTGAGTTAGTAAATCCAAAAATATTTTGACTTTTCGATCCAAACAGTTTTCATTATACACGAGTTCCCACGGAAGCATCGTTCCTTCCATTTGAAACGCTTCTAAAACAACATTTTTGATGTCCCTGTAATTGATTATTTTTGGATTGTACCTAGGAGATTTAAGATTATACGAGACGTATATAAGATCATGTTTTGATATTCCCGGAAAGGGTATCTGTCCGAGAAATAGTACTTTTTCTATATTGGAAACAATGGTATGATCAAACCACGTTTCCGTCTCTGTCGTATGATGTGTTGCTTGGAGTGGAAGAATCTTTAGATTCATACTAACAAACAAGTTTCGGAAATTAATAGCTGCGCATGACTGATGTTTTATTAAATTGAAGTTGAAATCTCCCATTATAATAAAAGTTCGTGATGACAAACAAATTAGGATAATACATTAAAAATATTGTCAATATTACTGGTTTAAGGAGGAGAGTACATTACCGATAATACACACTTCTTGGTTAACAGTTGTGTTTCAATTACCAGATATTCTAGTTTTCGATTTGCTTCTTTTTCGGATGAATCTAAAACTTTGTACTGAACATCGTCTTGGAGAAAAATTCCCACTCCACCGACACCTGATTTAATGCTTCTATTTCTATCCGCACGAAGAAATGTGTATCCAGATGTTGCAACCATGGACGAGTTTAAACTCCTTTTCATCCACGTTTCACTAATACAAAGCATGCAATTGAAGTACACAATGCATGCAATTGACGGTTGGAAAGTATTTGTGCAACTTCCTCATGGTGAGCGATAACAGACTGAGCATTTATGTGGGCAGCAAACAAAAGGGAAATTTGCAATTTAACGAAATAACGAGTAGAAAATGTACTTTGAAGTACAATAAAGAAAGAGATATTAAAAGGTTCAGAAACGGATAGAGTATGTAGTTTGAAGTAAAGTAAGGATAGAGAAATTCAGGAACAGATATTGATATATCTGCTTATGACAAGGATAAAAAGCATCTGCGAGCATCTTACTTAATATTGTGGAGTTCAGCCAACGTCTGGAGACGAACCCGGTTGTTCCCACGTCGAACGATGATGGTTCCATCTTCAGTCCGTACATTGGAGATCCCGAAGCGTTGAATCGCCGCTTGTAGTAATTCCAAGTGGGTCCTCGTGAGGTCTTCCCGCACGATAATGCACGATAAGGGCACGCTTCGCGCGGAATATCTCCTGGCGTTTTCTATAATTGACAAATTTTACTATTATAGATCTTTTTTACCATGAGTTTTGGGACCCAATCTATGACTCCTGTCAATATCAACAAGATCAAGAGGAACAATTATTTTTTTACCACAGAAATAGCTAAATGATCTGTGTTTTCGCCTTCTTTTTCTTCTAACCCAAAGATTCTATGAGTGTTCCTCCGTGTATACATCTCCAACTGATCCGTTCGATCTTTCAACTCCTGCTTCAGGACGCGGACCTCCTCATGTTTCACTTCCAGTTCCGCTTTCAATTCTGAAACAAGTTCATTATTGAAACTCATCGCTTCTTCCAGTTTTTTCCCTAAGAGCTCCACGAGGACATTGGTCAGGGATTGAAGAAGGCCAGGCGAATGCAAGGCCTTCTCAACAGCTATCGCGACGTCAGACTGGACATCTGATGCATTGCTGCAGTTATCATTCTTGGCATTTCGCTTATGATTCATCTTCAAGAAAAGGGAAAAAAACACAGGAGCTTAAAAAATACGAAAAATAAGAATTTCAAATAGGTACAGATAAAAAAGTGGATAGCCGTAATACGAGCTAATATAAATAAATAATAAATAAATAAATTTATTGTCAAAAAAGCAGTGCATATCGCATATGACCACGTGGAGGACAATAAACTAATTTACTCTCCGGAAGCAAGCAAGGGACCATACCATCAATTCCGATCAAGGACCCTAAGGCAGAGGCGGATACAAAAATTTCAGCAAAAATTCCTAGATAAGATAAAAAGTTAGCGAGTTATAATACTAATAGAATGTCAATATGTTTGTAATTTAACGCAAAAATTTACATCTACAAATTATTATCGAACTACAGATTATTCCAAGTATAGTGTTTAAAAATCATAAGAATTGAAATAACAAAATTCACGATTTATTGTTACAATAAACACTCCCCTAGACAAAATGTAGAGAACCTGTCTAAGAAATCCACCTCTACTCAAAGGAAACCGGAGCAAAACCCGGGCCAGTATGGGGCTACAGAATTAATGTACACAACCGTGCCAAAGTTGAGTACACGTAAAACTAAATTAATATAAGCAATAAAACAACACAATCATGCAAGAAAATAGGTTTTGAAATTGTTATAAGTTATTTAAAAAGTACTACAGCAATGGCGTAATAAAGTACAAGACGGATTTAACTTTTATTAAAATCAATAAATTCTTTTATATTGTAGAAGCAATGGTGCAGGAGGTAGTTTTTAATCGTGGATTTGAAGAGATTCAATTTCATAATATCTTTTATATTCGTGGACAGGAAATTATATAAAACGATTTCCGAATGATACGGTCCTTTTTGGCAAAGAGTGGTTGACACTCAAGGGCGATGAATATTATTAATATTGCGAGAATTGTGTTCGTGAACGAGACTGATTCGTATGAAGCAAGGGTAATTCGTATGAAGCAAGGCACTTCAGTAATTCTGTCTTAACAAAGACGACCGTTTCATAAACATAAATGCAGGGAAGTGTTAAAATATTTAATTCCTTGAATAAAGGTTTACAAGAGATTCGGGGGTGAGATTTACAAATTATCCGAACTATCCTCTCCTGAATTCTGAAAGTTTGAATACTCTGACCGGAATTTCCCCAGAAGATAATGCCGTAACGTAAATGGGAGTAAACGTTTGCAGAATATACCCAAAGGAAATACGTGGACTAACTACATTAACTAAGATTCGGAATGTGTAACACACTTTTGCTTAATTGGGAATTAAGATTGTCAACGTGAAAATTCCATTTGAGGTTGTCTTCAATATGAAGACAGAAATAAGAATTTTGTATTCGTAACAGTTTTTAATTGTGTTCCGTTTAAAGAAAGAGAAAGCTGGGGTAAAGATTTTGTGATAATATTGTGAAATGACATAGACACTGTTCTGTCAGTATTTACAATGAGACGGTTTGCATGGAATTAAGTCGAAAGGTTAGACAAAACGTTTTGAGCGTTGGCGACTAAATTAGTGTCATCAGCAAAAATAACTATTTTTCAATCTGATGTGGATGATATGTCGTTCACATACAATAAAAAGAGTAGAGGGCTGAGAATTGAACCTTGGGGGTACTCCGCAAATAAGTGGCTTTGTTTCTGAAAGACAACGCTGAAGTATTTTATTTTTAGTATGGGATATTTCGACCTGTTGATATCTGTCTTTTAAAAAGGAAGTAAGCCATTGATGTGGAAGTTCACGAATGCCTAAAGAATGCAATTTGAAAAGGAGAATTCCGCGATCGATGACATCGAATGCTTTGGATAAGTCACGAAAAACGGTCAAGAGATGAGGTTCATCGTTTAAGAAAGAAAATATGGCGCTTGTAATGGAAAAGATATAATTGGAGGACATTGATTTGGATGTATTGATTTCTTTATTTTACCTACTTCTGAGAAGTAAGAAGTACACAAATTTGAGATGTCCTGAGGATTTGATTCAATTTTGCCATCGTTTAGTAGAGAAATATTTTCTTCGCGATTTTCAGAAGTTGACGTGTAATTTTTAACAATATTTCACATCGTTTTCATCTGGTTGTTCGATATTAGTACCTGCCAGTCGATTCCATAACTTTAGCTGCATAGACTACTTTTCGAAGAATAATCTTATATTTACGAAAATAATCATGGAATTCGGGTGGTTGGTTATAGAGTTTTGAAAGATAATATAAACATCGTTTGTTTTCTGAAGAAACNTCCCTTGGGTGATCCATCTATTGTATTTCTTTGTGTTAATTAACTTGCGTTTTATGGGAAAACTAGAGTTGTAATGTTTTAGGAATATTGAGATAAATACATTGAATTTGTCGTCGGTGTTTTGGCAATTGTAAACATATTTCCATGTTTCTTCACGCAAATAATTTATAAATATGGATTTATTTATGTCATTAAACTCTCTTGTAAAATTTGTAAAGGATTTTAAGTGGTTTTAGTTTTCTTTAATAGTCAATACATGAGCTAAGGTGATCGCTGTATCCAGCGATAAACACTTCAGAGAAATACGAGATTCCATTGTTGACGATAATTTGATCTAGCAATGTTTGAGATGAGCCGGAGAGACGAGTGGGGTCTTTATCGTAGTAATAAGGTTGAAGGAGTCTATAAGATTTTTGAATCGATTAACTGGTGAATGTGCAGAGTCGGAAGTACTCAGGAAATCGATGTTGAAATCGCCACATATAACGATAGATTTAGTAGATTTATGTGTGATATGTTTTAAAACAATTTCGATGTGCCGAAAAAATATGTCAAGATTTGATTGAGGAGGTCTATAAATACACAAAACAACAATACCGGTGTCGGTCAGATCAACTGCAGAAAATTCAAACACACTATCAACGCAGAAGGTCTCGAAGCCTGGCAGTGGAGAAGATAAAATGTCATTACGAACGTAAATACATGTACCTCCATGAGGATTTTTTCCTTTAAAATTTTGCCGACAGTAAGAGCTTGCTGATTAATAATTAGAAATAGCAGTATCGTTGATGTTGTTAGTTGAAAGTCAATGTTCTGTGAGGCATAGCAAATCGAATGGATTTTCGTGTACCAGAATTTCAATGTCTGTTAATTTTTTTGTAAGGGATTGGACAAGACGAGTGCCATGCGAAGACTGATTCTTCGATATGTTTGCGACACCTTTTTTGAGAGATCGAAAGAGCGAGTTGGACTAATAATTTATGTCATTTTTGGAAAATGAGGCAATTTGGTCAAAGGGATTATACGATTTGAAAGTTTGATTTTTCCCAACGTAATTATACTTTTCCCTGCATTACAGATGTATATATTTATTCTCTAAATCAGCATTCATTTAGTTGCTCGAATAATCTTATCAGCCTATTCAGTGATTATGGTAGACAAAAATCTACGAAATGGAAGGAAAGAGAAAAAACAATGAATTTGATAATGTGGTATGCAATTTTATTACCAAACATCCATTTAATTCTTTAAAGAGAATAAATTTAATTCTTTAATAAAGAACACCACAAACGATACTGACAAATAATGGAGTCCAAATAGTGTGTAGCATGATGTTTAATACGCAGTTATTCATTCGGCAGTCTTTATTAACTGGTCACACGATTTTTAATTCGAGTCAAAATAATAATGTAATTCTCAAATGTCCCCAATCAATCAAAATATTCTGAAAATTACAAATTTAAAGACTATTCTTCTTGTCTCCGTTTCGTGCAGTGACTAAATTAATGCAAACTAGTGTCTCCATTGCGATGCTCACATTTTTTCTTTTTAAACATAAGAAATTTGCTATGAAAATTAAATGTACCCAATAAGCAAGATTAAACCTAAAAGCTCATTTCTCGAATGTCAAAAAAAGTGATATATGATATTGTTTATACTTTCGATAGCGTGCATTTTGATTTTGAAGATAGCTTTGAATATACATTTTTCCTGAAGTATATTTCCACCAATGTATCACTCATCTATGCTACCTGCAAAATGAAAATACTGCAACTCACAGTTGAACTTGTACACATAATTTTCCGAATAATCGCTGAGCAACGTACTGCACAAGTGCCTCTAATTCACCTTGTATCTTTTTCATACTCTAAAGCTATTCTTTTTCAAATGTCTACCAGAAGCAAACAAGTTTTTACTCACAACTTCCGATTACCAGTGAATGGTGTATATGAGCATCGGGAGTTGAGGCGGGTGCTGCAGCGATAGCGTACCAGCGGCCAAAGGAGGAAAACCCGGGTTCGAGACCCAGTCCGGTGCAATTTTCACTTGGCCGTAGATGATGCTCATTCACCGTTTCAAGCAAAAAGCTCAAATTAAAACTGTTCCTATAAGGTTGTAGGTACTATAAGAAAAGTATTCGGAGGAAGTCTCATAATTACACACCCAACAAACGATTTCAGTTCAATGTTGTAAAATAAAGCAGATGGGTTCCTTTAATTCGATATTTACATACATTGGGACGTAAAAACCTCAAAAGAAGTTTGAGGGAAGGTTCACTAATTTTTTTTGATTGATCGTCATTAGAAATAATTACAGTCATGCAAATCTAAAGGCTAACAAATCAGTTCCCACATAATTATGAACATCCTGAAATAATTTTTGTCTGCATAGTAATTTTTTTACATTTTTGTATGATTGCAATAGCATCTGAAGAAAATTATTCGCTAATGAAATTATTTTGAATGTCAAGTGAAAGCTATAGCTTCAATCATCCCCCACCTCCCCGCCTCCAGCCTCACCGAATCTCTCCGCTTTGTCCAAATAAATCTGAAATAGGAGACTGTTAATTTTCATTATTGAATTTCTCAGTTCTTTGGAAGTTCCAGAAGCAAAAGATTGAGAACACAAGTTTAACTTATACTTTTTTTCTACTCGTCGTTGTATACTAAATAAGAATCTGCTATTAAAAAGTATGGTTCCCATTTAAAATTTCGAAGGTTCACCCCACCATTTGGAAGGTCCAACATTAATTTTTGTGAGGTACGTCGTAGCTATTCGACAGATAAAATGAATGTAATATTAAATTCTCGGAGTGTTCAAATGGCTGAGACAAAACATGTACACATAAAACAGTTTGTGTGTACGTCCACCGCATAGCGCTAAGATATTGACAGAAAACTTTCAAAATTATGCACGCGCGTTCTACAGGAGGGTTCCATGAAAACTTATTACTTTTAATTACATACTCATTTTGAAATCGAGGCATTAAAATTCACATAATATGCGTTTCAGGTTTTCGATATAATTACATTGAATCCGCCGTTTCGATTAGAATAACTGAGAATGGTGGAGTGTATGATAAATACCATGTAAAAGGAACACAAACAAAGACGTACGTCAAACTTAGATTTTCCTGGGATTGGAAATAAGGACCTCAATTTGTGTCCACAAACTAAATGCTCAGAAAGATACCAGATTCTCTGAAATAATTTAAGCATTGAAACGACGATGCACTTCGAGCTTATATACTGCATATTTGCGTTTCATTATGATGCGTATTCGTAGTTACTACAGCTCCCTGTTTACTAACAACAACTTCTGATATTTATCAAAATATTTTTATTCCTCGGGTAAATAAAATCGTTTATGATATTCGACTCACTCGTAGATTTCAAACGTCAAAAATGTACAGAAATAAATCTAACAACATTATTCTAATTGAAATAAGATTTTTCCACCTGGGTATTAAGCAGTGCCAACTTAACAACTGTTTACAATAAAGATAAGTAGATAAGAGTTTACTATACAAATAAATACTATTCAAATAAGATAAGAGTTTTATTACACAATGTTATATTAGATAAACTTTTGATGACACGAATTACATTGTAATTTCAACGTTAAGTGTTTTGTATTTTCTACTTAGTAAATATAAGTCTAAATTTGCTAAATTAAATAAAATTACATTACCTTAAAACGAAAAGGACTTCAGACCTTTTCATTGTCAAATGCGGCAAATGCCTAAAAGCATAAAGAAAGCTGAAATCGGATAAACGTTTCGCATGATAACCAATTTTACGTTTTTCTTTAATTTCATCCATGGCACGATGACTCAAGCAGGCGAATTCATATCGCGAGTATTCTTAGAGATACTGTATTCGCTAAATGAAAACAATAATGAACTTATTCTTCGAACTGTGAATGTCGATGAACAATAATATATAT
The DNA here is from genome assembly GCA_002313205.1 of Laupala kohalensis. Taxonomy (NCBI): domain Eukaryota; kingdom Metazoa; phylum Arthropoda; class Insecta; order Orthoptera; family Trigonidiidae; genus Laupala; species Laupala kohalensis. The sequence goes on along the minus strand of NNCF01126649.1, from coordinate 1,043,315 downwards.
GGGATTATGCTACCACTCATAAGATCACGCCCAAGTGATGCGATAATTTCAAAAATTTAATGCTTCCAAGATTTATAAATTGATGAACTAAACATACAAAAACACGTGGATGGAAATTTTATCATTCATTTCGTCGTAGGTTCTTCCTCCGCCAATAGCAAATTCTAACGTGTGAAAACTAATAAATATTTATGTTTGTGATATGCAAAAATATCATAAAAGCATATGTTGGCCCAGTGAGCCTTCAGTACACAAAATGAATATATTGCTCACAGTACGTTGCCTTATTGAAACATACAAAAAAATTGCACAATGACAGTCCATTTACATTTTTTCATAATGTAAAGATTTAGGTACTGAGTGAAAAAATTGTTGCTCTTAAATGAAAACAATGTATTTGAAATTGAGAAGATTAAAAGTATTATTTACATTGCACATATTTGTGTTACGATCAATATTATATAAATTGGGGAAAACCATATATTATTTCATGGGATGACAGATTAAGCCTTTACAATCCAAGTTAACGTTAGTAATTCTTGAAAATACAGATGTTTCCTCCGGTGTGATGATTTCAATAACAAATAGCCTGATGACATAAGGTACATTAAAAGCATTTGTTATCTGGCATTTACCAATCGCTGTACAAGAAATTCTATTCTTACGCGACCTCAAAATTTTACTGTTATTCACTGAATGAAACCAGAACCATTGATAGGGAAGGTTCATTCATTCTTCAGGAAGTTGTAAATTGCCACCTTCCCGTGACAATTTAAGAACATTTCTCACATTAATGAATAATATCCTCTCCAACCATGTATTTAAAATATTTTCATTCTTTGATTTTGTTCTAAATACATATTCTATTCGCCGATGTTCATCAATGTGTTCAAAGTCGTGATAAATACGAGAATATACTTTCAGACACATGTTATCTCTATTGTTATTAATAAATAACAATGTCTGTTTATCAGTCAGGATTAATGACCCTGTCTGTAAGATCAGTATGAAAATAAATTTCAATTTTGCCATCTCAAACAAGTTCAAACTTTCTTATTAACCATTTCCTAAAATAGATGTATTGTAACAAATATATTGTAAATCTTGAGGATGAAGGAAGATAATATACTTACCATAATTTCTCATCCGCAAACGCGAAGATAGAATAAAACCGTAGCACTATGATAAGGTCAAATTCTTAAAAAACAGACAACTTCTGTAAATCTTTTTCAAGGGGAGTGGTTGCAACAGGTTAATAATTAATGTAATGTAAGTCAGAATATAAGAAATGTTTGGATACAAGACTTATTTAGGAAAGAGAACCCAATACAAGGATATTTGTGAATAAAACTAAATAAGCATATTATTCATGGTTTTTCTAAAAGTGTAAACTTATTTTTCAAACAGTTGCATACGTACAATATTTTAAAATTGACAAGCAAATATTTTTCATGTTCTAAGAAGTCACATAATACTATTTGTTTGCATGTTTATAGATTGAAACCTATTTAAACTAATCAATATTGTGTTATTTACTTTAGTTAGTAGCCATTTGAAAATAAAATTTCAAACTTAAGTAACTAGAGAATGAACAGTAATTAACAAACTCAAAATATTTTTGTTTTGATTTTACTGTGATGAACAATTTTTCTTTCATTATACGTCAGTGTTCAAAAGTATGAGATAATGGAAGTCCAGGTAATGAGAATACGTCCCACCGATTACAAAATGTCCATCCTCCGCAACGTATCCACAGCAATGTTCGTTGCGTCGTTCAACGACATCTATCTTCACTCACTGAGTGACCAACACTTCGCGGACGGCTGCATCACGTAGCGTCCGTGAAACGACGAATAATGTTTTCACGAAACTGGGATTACGTGAACATAGTTTTGTCAGTATTCATAAAAGGATTCGTTCGTCATTATCACGATGTCTTTACTTTTTTCCTATACCTACTGCACGTATTGATATTAATGAAAAAATAAATTTTTTTTGGAAGTTAAATAATTAAAGATTAATTTAGATACATTATTTTTACATTTCGTCCCATAACCTTTCCGTAATATCCATGTACTGCTTAAGGCATTTACTTTAGTCGGACTTTCCCTGTATTCCAGTACAATCAAAAAACGTTTCACACAACATTTGTCTGAAAAAGGTGAATGTAGATGAAACATCAATGACTTGCTAATAATCAAGCGGACAGTCTCATCGTGGCTAATGAATGCTTTGTGAGATGAATAAAATTAATAACAATTTCCAAAGCACAATTATGAGGAATATATTTCCTGAATCAAGAATAAAGTAAATTTCATCACACCGAATGTCTGTTTACATATACTGTAAACTTTGACAAAACATGAGTTATGAAAGCATATGCATGGAAACATAGAATATTTGCACAATACAAACAATGTAAGAGAACGAATTAAATTTCATTCATTTTAATTTTGCAGAGATGGAGTAAAAAATATATGACAGAAAATAAACTTTTCAGTCTTCTTTTCATGACAAACTTCAAAATACAGAATTAACGCATTGTAATATTTGTTAATGTATTGTTTAGAATGTGAAATTTAATAATATTGCCTGTAAACACACATGCTGAAAATACTTCGTCATAAAAAGCCACTCTAAAGGACTATATGGAAATAATAGAAAATGCTCTTTGTCCAACACGCTTGTTAGCGCGAGTTTCATTTTTCTCGTACTTCTTCTTCATCCTTTTTCTCAACCGTTTGAAGATAGTACGTTGACGATATCTTAGTAACAGCGCTCCATGGAGCTCAAAGAACGACCCACACCCAGCCTCTGATACATAAGAAAGAATTACTTTAACGTTCTGTGATTTCTTTGGGGAGTTTGATTCGAAATTCACTCGTTGCGAATTCTTCCATTCCGACGTCTGTAAAGAAAAATGAAAACTATACGCTATGCTTGTTTGCACTCTTTTAGCAGTGGTAAATTTACTATTCATTTGATTTTCAATTATTGAGTTGAGTTACTATGAAGAGAATGTGTCATCAAAAGAGAGCGCTACATTCTCTTAGCGTTGGCTGCGTCCTCCACCTAGAGAACCCCATCAATACTGTTGGTTCAAAAGCGAACGAAAGGATAAGGAGAGCTGTAGTCTTTCGAGAGCGGGAAGACGTCCATCTGAAACGTCTTAGCTACGCTTTTAGCCTGCAAATAACCAGACCGATACAAAGCTTTTCCATCTCAGGAGGTTACAAGGTAAAGTTAGACGGTACAGAACACAATGGGCACGCTCCTCTTGTGACTCCACGTCCAACATCCCCTGCCACCTCCTCCAAGGCTTGCTGACAACCGCTTCTCAGGCGACACCACCCCCTGTCATCCTGTGTCACCAGTCACGAAAGTCGGAACCAGCTCACCGCACCCGCAGCGACCATCGCGGCGCTCCGTCTTTTTCTCACTCTCTCGAAGTTTCACTCAGATTCCGAAGCAGAGAGGGGTGTTGGAGCAGAAGATAGTGCACATTTGAGCAGCTGCATCGGGACCTCGCATCCCTCGTCCTTACCTACTCTCAAACCCCTAAACAGGGCGGCATTCTCAGCAACAAAAACACGCAATGGGTATCAATCAGTTTACAACTCAAGGCCTTGTACCTCGTGATATCATTGTGCAGTTTATCAACTTCTCTTAATTGCGAGGCAAAACAGAAATGGAAATAAAATTATGAGAAATTACAATGAAAACGAGGTAGAAAACATTAATTTGATGCTCCAACTGATACCATTTAATTTTTACTTTGCTGAATTTTTAAATAATAGAGCCATCAAGCTAATCTAGACTTATTCCATGAGTTCCGTGTATTTTCGGGGCAAAATGGTCGCAGTATGAGGTTCATCGAATGACGTCCCTTGTTGTTCTAAGGTCTAAAAGAGTTGGGGAGCCTATTGGAGCAAATTGTGAATACGCATTCCGGTTCCCACACTATTGAAGTGTTTCTATACGAAGCGAGACAACAGAATTTTTGGTTCATTTATTCTTCAGTAACGAAAGATGATCATTGACTCTGACATAATGAATGATATTTTTAATGTTTTATCTTACATTTTATTTGTATTTTTTGCAACATTTGTATATACATACTTGCACAAAATGGATATAAACATACTTGCACAAAACATATAATGGATAAAACTAACTTCACGTTGCGCTACAAAATAAACAAAATTTTATGCACGATTAGTTCAGAAACGATCATTGAAAGCTATTCAAAATTCGTGAAATTCTTTGGTGACAGTATTGTCTGCTTCTGAAATAATGTTGCCTACTAATAAGATCGCAGCTACCAAACAATACTACTTCATACCCTTCTGTACAAATGATCTCTATTTTGAATAGACAATTTTTATAACCATTTGAAACAATTCATCTGGTGCATAATTTGCTATAACAATACCATAAAACTAGAGAACTGGCGTACACGAGTGAGGCGGAGACGTGGATCGACCGTCTTGTATCCAGATGGCAGTGTACCTGACGTCAGGCCACATATTACCACTAGGGAGAGGATTTTAGTGGTTAAATTATGTCGTTGCAACGTGACGTAGGTGGATATCGTCCAATCACACACATCTATGTCCTCAATAAATTTTCCAAGCGTCAAATCAATCACAGTTAATAATTAACTTTCTTTTATTCTACAAAAATAAATTATTATTAATTCATAAATTATTCATTCTTTTATTTCTACTCTTTTCCAGGCGCCATTTAAAATTACTTTAAAAGTGACAACATAACCGAGTTAGGTGGTATCATACCCGATTATCACAAATATGGACGATTATAATTTTTTACCACCCAATATTTTCTCGTAATTTACGTTACAATGTTGTTCATGTTGAATTCAGAACCATTCTTTTCCTTATATTTTCGATGCTTAATATCTATAATGTGAACGAAGTTTTACTATGGTTTTACAGAAAACTCAACTAAAATTATTACAGATATGCTTTCTGGTAAAGTACGTTGAAGAACTGCCATCCTATGTTTACTTTCAAAACAATTGAAACGAGCGATTGTGCGATTGTTGACACAAAATTCTGTCGCGTGCGGGCACTTCTGAGTACTTTTCACGGGAATCACGACGCAATATACATCGCTTCTGACCGTCACCAGACTATACAGCAGTTCATACGTGGTGGGAGGTTTTTTTGTAAAACCTGAAGATAATCAAAGTTCTGTGGAGAAAAGAATGCTAGGTCAGAAATATTAAAGTTCAAAGAATCTCTCTGCCCTTTTCCGTTTCATTTTAGGTTTGAATTTTTTGCACAAATGCAATGATATAATTCGCATTTTTACCCGTCACTTCACCTCCCTTTTGATGCCGACTGCACTGACATTGTGGTAAAGTCATCACCCTCTAAAGATTGGGAGAGCTGGATTTCGAAACCTCCTTCTTCCGAAGAGAAGATATTATCAACCGGCATTTTCCTTACCCACTCCAAAAAAAAGTTGTTTCGGAACCTTTAGTAAGAATCCTTAACTACACCCAATCCCTGTACCCTCTTCCGTGGGTGAACGATGCACGCAATAGGGTTCAAATTAACTGTGGGACAACCTCATCACGGAGACTCCTTCGCATTAAATCCTTAAAAATTAACAACTTTATATTTGTTTCTTTATATTTGCGATATAACATTTTTCATTAGCTTCGTTTACCTTAAAAGTGGAATACTGGAAAACATACATTTGTATATGCCATTTACTGCTTTCAGTGGGTTCGCTCATGGCTACTCGCGTATTAGAATGACTGAGAAATCTAGCACAAAACCGCTAATTAATTTTAACTTAAAACCTGAATTTTTACATTTAGTGATTGGAAAAGTTTTTAATATTTATCAGCATAAAAGTAAAGCGTTTTAAATTTATTCGCTCACAAGCCCAATCCACTAAAAAGGTTTTTTTTGTTTCATTTGCGTCACTCTCTATAAGCTACGAAGTCTCAGAACACTGTTACAATAATTATATGTGTATGCGAAGGCAAAGCTTCTTCACTGAAGAACACGGCAGATATAATAACATTAAGTTCCTATCTAGGGTGTCACTACTGAAAAAAAATGATAGAGAAAGTGTTCAATAAATGAAGATGCAAATTAAAGAAGTATCAACGTTTCTTTTCTGAGTTTCGCCCTTCGGTGTGGACACAAAATTTAAGACTTGCAGATTGCAGATATCATGCTTTCAATCACCGAGAAATTAATGAAAGAAGGTACTATTTTACGATAGAACTTGAACGGAACATGACTTGAATACGTAAATGAGTTCGAAATTCGTTCTTAATGGCAGATTCTTAAGATGACAAGTTCATTTTTCCCCAAAACCTTTCTTTTCAGTTCAAAGATATCCTCAAAATGTATTTTTATTAGAAAATTAAAATAGTATAAGTGCCGTCAGAGGAAGATAATACAATTTCAGAACATTGGCTGCGGTGGGTATTGCTCAAAATCAGAATAATTCTCATTTATAATAATAAGATAATCATAAATTAAAATAATTAATTACTTTACAGAGAAAAAATAACGAATAAAAATATACATATTGTAAGATTTGATTAATTTACAATAAATAATCAAAGTTAATAGATTATTTTCAGTACAAAATGTATTTCAAACGAACGGTGACCGCAACCAGAGGCGGCAAACGACAAAAGAAATAAGATAAAAGCTTTTTGACCGTTTGGAATAAAACTACTCATTCAAATAAACAATCTAAGTAAGAGCCGAAGAAAAAGATTTTATCTTACGGAAAATAATACGTAGTTCATAAGAAGGGAACAACTGAATTCGCGTCTTTAGAAGGACGAGAAGGTCGCACCAGGGCGCTGCGAGGCATGCTCTAACCCAAAAGCACAATAGGTTTATGGTTTTAAAGGAAGACAACGCTCGTGGGAGTCTCTAGGGTGTGCAACGCGACCAGCGTTTAGGGTGCGTAGCGCCAGATGTTAAAACGATGGATATTTTAAAGGGCGGGAAACGTAAACAAATATTACGTCTTTGAGGGCGATAGCCGCCTAGTGAAAACCGCCGCAAAGCTGACGATTGCCAAAAGTTCGTTGAGAACCAGAAGCGTCGAAAACGCCGCTCATGGATTGGCCCGACGCGTCCAGAAACGAGTCAAATCTAGCTACAGACTAGAAACTTATTTCTATTCCATTGGGAGAATCAGTCACATGACTGTTCAAAATTTTAGATCGTGGGTGGAAATGGTAAGTGACGTAGTAGCAGAAGACCCATTTAAACGAGTGCAACATCAAAATAACTCTTACTCACATCTTGGAAGTTTCGATCAGATTTGTTTAGAGCGTTTCAGCTCACATCTCACATTCTTCGTTCGACCTCAGAGACCATCTTACATTGTACTTCGAGAAACTTCTCACATTTTCGTTCGAGCTCATATTCAGACAGCTCAGATTTTAGAAAGTTTTTTCGTTCGAGATGCAGCTCACATATCAGAATATTTTCAAGTCGAGACTCACGTTCGAATCATAGAGCATTTTTGTTAGTGCTTTTAAATGATAAGCACTTTACTATTGTTCGTTATAAGATGTTTCAACGCTAAAACATTAAGTTGTAACAACAACGTTGTTGTACATTCCGCCGAGTTGATCTCTTCATTTGGTCCGAAAACACCGCGGTTGTACGGTTGTGGTTTTTCGCACGGGGCCTCCCGGAAGCTCTTGGAACTCCTGTTCCGCGGAACGAGCTGGTGGTATTCCGAGAATGATGACGTCGCCTGCTGAAGCGACTACACGCACCATTGATGACCTGCTGAAATGCCGTCTGGAAGTCTGCTCTCCATTTTTCACATCGACTGAATCAGCTGTCAACTTGTAAGGTAGAGCGTAACAGTTGGTTGCATCCAACTATAGATAATAGGCGCAGTGGCGAGAAGAATAGTGACTTATTAACAAATGATGAAAGCCCAAGCAGTGAACTATTGAACTTGATTATTTATTGAGAACTATGGGCAGTGATATAAAAGGGTTAATAAATCCTCAACGAAATATAATGTAACTTTCACTAAAGTTCTTTTTGGTTTGTTTTAATGATAGTAACTGTGTTAAATCCAGTGTACCATGTGTGTTCTTTTTGGGGGATGTAGAAGGGAAGTATTTTGGGTTGTGTGTTCACATTAAAATAACTGAATTAATTTGTTTATAACGCGTTTTCCTAGTAGGAACCCCAGTATGTGTCCTTCCTTTGATTAAAATACAGGCACGAACCCAGAGAAGATATGACTAGCCGGAGGTGAATGAGAGCGAGCCATTACACCATCACTTTAACTCATGCTCATTTTTTTGTTTTGGTTCCCTCTTATAAATTTACATTTCGTTTTGTTACAATATACATGATCAACATCGATTGACGAATAACAAATGATTCTTTTAAATATATAACGAATGAAAAGTTATCCTTTCATTTGACGTAAATGAATGACGAATGACCAATTATTCTAGTATTTGACGTAACTAAATGACGAATAAAAAGTTATTACTTGTTTGATGCACAATGAATAAAATGTTATTCATTTGTTTAATGTGCAATAACAAAATTTTATTCACTTGAGCAATTAATAAAAAGTTATTCTTTTACCGTGCTTCCATGGAAAAGGAATAAAAAGTTTTTATATCGTTATAATATCAGGCGTAAATAATAATGAAGTCGAGGAATATCAGGCAATAGCTCTCTATTTTACGCTACATCAGGCAGGGAAAATGTAAAAATATTACGTGGACTCCACTCAATGTTGCGATTCTTGGAGAGTTATTAACATGGGAGATTTGCCACAATAATCTCAATATTGAAATACACACGCTTTCATAAATTTATAGAAAATAAAACTTCATACATTGCTCAAGAAGTGACATAATTGAACATATATATGATCATCATTGTTGTACATGTATGCCTTGCATGCCTTGGTTTGGAACACACCATGCCTTCAAGTTCATCGCAACATTCTTCCCACTCACATCTCATTCGACACGTATAAATACATTAGAGAATAATATTATTAATATTGTCAATATCGATGCGTAACTTGACAAACGTTAACAGTGTACAACTTTCAGTTGGAAACCCACACATTTCGAATTTTTATCGCAATCCTCGTTGTAACACTCTTTTGTAAGTACATACCAATAAAATTCGTATTCGAATTAGTTATTCCTTGTAATACAAAAAGTATTGCTTTTTATGTTATCATTGTACCAAGAATAAAAATATCAAAATAAAACAATAAGTTATATTGTATTTATTGCCGCAAAGTGAAAGAATAACTTTGTATTCGTTATTCAAAGTTCGTCAAATAAAATATTAACTTTTCATTCGTAATTTATGTACGTCAAATAAAAGAATAACATGTTATTCTTCAATCAATGAGTGTCGAATAAAAGAATAACTTTTTATTAATATTTTTTGTCTGAAATAGAAGAATAACTTGTTATTCGCAAATCAATGTTCGTTAAATAAAGGTACTTTAATCTCTTTTTTGCATTAAACTTTGAATGATTCTTTCAATGTATCATCTTTTATTCCCTGAATAAGAATATTGCCAACCCCACTGTGGGTTAGTGATACCGCAGAGGAGGAATGGACAAGTTCGCTCTTCCTCCGAACAGACTGTGAAATTCATCTGACATTTCACACGCGAATAGCGGATCTACGCCAGTTCAATATTTTTCCATTTCTTCTCATGTATATTTTTTCATTTCTTTCATCTGTGGCATATTGGTACATGTTGACAGTACATGATGTTATAGTACAGTGTCTATACCTGTTCCTCTTTAGCATTAGTTATTTAGTTCCTCATTTTTCTAATCTTTTTTTCAAATTTCTCACTCCTCAGCAATCCAAATATCAGTTTCCCAAACTACCTTCCCGTCTACATAGCATTAACTGAAAGACTGAACTTTCAGACGTAAACACATTGTCAACAAAATAAGACATCAATTAGATAAATGAAATGATAACGACACACTAGAACGACTTTTCACCATTTTCTCCTTATTTGAAGGGCTAGAGTTGAAGGAGCGTTAGAACCATCCAAACCATCTCGATACGTTATATAAACGTAGGTTTCCGCGGCCAGAGTCAGTATGAACTTGTCTGTCCGGGACAAACCGCGTGTTAGTAGATACAACTACCAACGTTTTGGCCATCATGCTGTGTACGATCATGCTCTGCAGAGTACGACAGCGATCTAGGTCTGTACGACTCTGACATTGCCCTGAAGAAGGCCACAGCATGATGGCCGAAACGTTGATAGTTGTATCTACTAACAAGCGGTTTGTCCCGGACAGACAAGTTCATATCGATACGATATGTTCCAAAGCCATTGATTTTGAATTGGTTCTACTTCTTTGGAAACCAATACTTTCTTCAATCTATGACTTCTACTGGAAAGGAAAAACACAAATCTGATCATAAATGGAAATACATTGAAAAACAGTCACGAACTTTGGAAAGTAGCATTTTTAAAACAAATATTTTGATGTGCACCACTTAAGGAAATGTGAAATTATGATTTTGCAGCATTACTTAATTTATTTTAACCACTCGTGTCAACGTATTGCATTTAGTACTATGAATTCACTGTAATAATTCTCAACATTATCATGCATTTTTGCTGTGGCTTGCATATTCTCTTCCGCATATTTCATATGCGTCATATCACTGATGCTGCTTACAACGAACGTTGAATATTCATGATCTGATTTAATTCCTCATAATAAAGCAAAGATATAGAGTTAGCTCTGCTCTGACATGAAAGAGAGATGCTGAATATGGGATTGGCGCACCTGGAATCGATGCAGTGACCGGCTTTTGATATCTTTAGTCTCCCTCACCCCTCTTACTGTTTCCTGAATGTATCTTGCATTTCATCTACCCTCGTATTTGCGTTGCTTTTCATTTAATACATACTCCATTTCTAGTCCATACCATTTTTTGTGACTGGCAATAAATATTTGCTGTCTTTCTCTTCTAACAGTCAACTTTTCTTATTTGTTAACCTTATTTTCAATTTCGTCTATACAAACCCCATTTTCCACGCCGTCTCATTCTCTTCATCATCTGACGCAAACTCACTCCACTATGAACCCACAGCGTCGATTGGCGTTGCCAATACGCTTGACCCCTCCGGTGCAACGCATGACTGAGCCTTGTGCAATTGACTACCGATTACACGGCCGTCAAGCTGAATTGGAGATCGGATTTTTTATTTCAATTTTCCGCAAGAGAACTGTATACACTCCATTAAATAAAATCTCCGCTCTAACGAATATTTATAAGCATTCATAAACTTGAGTTGGTGCTAAGGGGTGCAATGCAGTATTATTTTTCTAGCACTCCGAATCTGGTCTTTGTGGCAAAGGGTGTGAGGTTTTGTTTGGTTTAATTTTCTAATATGCTTGTATATCCAAGTAGAATACGATAGAACGGATTATTTTCTCAGAGAAGGGAAACACGACTTCAATCACCATGGATTGTTAAGTGAAGCGAAGTGAATATTTAGCTTATGAATATAGGTTTTTTTATGTATGAGATCGAGTTTGCTATATGAGTGGTCATTCAGTGATTTCATTCAATGAATATAAGTCAATGCCCTTACGTGACAACGGTGTCAGCGTTCTCGCTCGTCACCAAGTCAACCCGGGTTCAATTCCCGATGGGGCAAGAAAAATTTGTAACTTTTCAATTCTGTCTCAGTATAGCTGTGGCCTTTGAAAAGTTCACCCTCTGCGGTGAACAACCGCAGTTGTAATACTCGGATACAGCTATTTAGATTCTATCTAGACACTGTTCCCCCAGAAATTCACGATGTGTCTAGTAAGTAAACTCACACACAACTGAGCATTACTAACACTCGTTATCGTGGTCCTTAGTTTGCCGATTCGAGAATGCATATATACAATGCTAGGTCAATTTGTGATTTCTCGTGACGCTGAGATTGTGGAAAATGTTGAACGTCTGTTAATATAACATTCCGTGAGTACGCTTTGGCCGATGTAAGACGATTACAGCTTGAAGCTACTTCGCCTGCTCCGCCTTTATACGATTTTCTAAAGAGCATGCCGTAATACATGACGCTGTTTTCCTTAGAGAGGGGAGGAAAAGGTCTAACATATTAATAAAACAAAAAGAGTATTTTCTCATGTATATTCCTAACAAACCTTGAGAAAAAATTTGTGCGTCACCTCATCGTTTATCGTATTTCTTTACGGATGAAATAATTATCGAGATACCTGATCGTTACAATGTTACTTTTAAATTTCTCGGCTTTCCTTTTTCAAGCCATGGACTTCCGCAGTCGATATAAGAATCTTTCAACTTCACCTATTTACCAAATTTAGTTTTACTGGGGTTAAATTCAATTGTCTGTATAACATGACTAAAAGAACACTAAAAAATAAGAAAAAAATATCCAGAAAAGGAGGACGACCGAATGGTGCAGACGTGACGAGTAGCATGTCCACAACGCAAGGCCGGGGAAGACGCAGAAACCTTAGTGATGAAGAGGACAGACTTAACCAGAAGGAACGGGAAGAGCCGAAACACGGCTGAATACAGAGCTCTTCGTGGAGCCGAACGTTACAACTGAATCATCGGCTTGGGAAAGACCGTAGCGACGAGCCGCCGTGGCAGTGTTAGAGGTAGGGGTGGGTACGTAGGCAGCTGCTCCGGAGGCGCAAAGGGCATGAGGGCAGCGATGGATGAAAGGGTTAGAAGGATGTGGACTGCAGTGATGAAAGATCGCACGTGTACGTAGTAACGATACTAGGAGTAGCGGTGATAGGAAGGTGACAGCGAAAACAAAGATAACAGAGTCCGCTCGATAAGTAGTAGTAGCTGGTGGAGACGATAAATCCAAAGAGAGCAGCGACAATGAGAATTTAGAACAAAAGTTAAAAGACGAGAGAAAATGTGCAGATGGTATCCTTAGCTGCTCTATCCGGAACGGATGATGGCAGCCAAATTCGGGAGGTCGCCTGCCACTGTGGGTCTCTTCACACTCTCCTCTTTCGGTCCTCCAAACTTCTTTCTTGCAATGCTGGCTCTTGGGATGTGGAGCTTTCGGCATTCTCACTCCCTCCATTGCTTTCTCCGCGGGAAAAGAAAGAAAACTGCGAACTCGACAGCAGAACGGAGAGGGGGGAAACCGAGAAGACGACATCGCGTCTCACCGTGTTCCTTTATCTGAGCCATCCAATGTACCACATTTGCGATACAAATATAGTTCAACAAAAGGTGTGGTGTCGTACTTGAGGCTCCGCGCTAGTTCCTGTGATCACCGGAGTGTGGAACATGCACACTGAGAGGTGGTGGACAAACATGAAAGTACAGAGGCAAACAAAATAAGAGAAGCAAACTTTACCCTTTAAAATGAAGAATGAGAGTCTTGCGCAAAAGTTTGGGAAAGTACTTTCTCTATTTGAGAGATACATCTAAGGAAGACAGAAATTTGGGGATGGCACTTTCTTATGCGCTAAGTAAAAAATACCGCTAGTGGCAGGTCGCCACAGCCAACAGCGCCTGTTTTGCGGGAAACTATCTCGAGAAAGCACTAAGGTGGGATAAAGAGGCACTTGATTCCAGCGACTGATTAAAGTGGGTTTTGGCTTCGTGGTATCAGATGTGGTATAAGTTGTAATGTTTATTCACAAATATGACGTAATATATCCGAAGATTTTCATGAAATACAACGTACATTCTGTCTCATATATTTTTGTAACTAATCACAACTACATTTATTAAATTAATATTTAGTGACGCAAAAGTGCAATATCATAATGAAAGATCAGTTCATTCTAATTATGAGGTTGGTTAAATGCTGTATTTGAATATTTTGAAAAAGTATCTTCTAGTTACAAAAATACATTTACAATACGTAAAACCCTTCTGGAAGTAACTACAAAATATATTAGCTGTTCGTGTATGCACTATTCATAGCTCATGAACTTCAGTTTTAAAGTTACATCATTTCATATTTGGTACATAAGAATAAGAGAACAATTAAGTTACAAGTACAACTTTGAAGTTTTAATGCATAATACATGAAAAACTTTTATAAGAATCCGAAAATACAAATGAACGTACTGACTCCAAGAAATGAGCCACTCTTATAACTTTCAGAATGTATGAGAATGTAACTTACAGAACATATTTAGTATGATGTAACAATTTTAATGTAATGTAAAGTATAATTTATTTCAACTTCTTTTTATTTTAATTCCATTGAAACGAAATATTTGCCCAAACCTTTTTGGGTCTTAATGAACTAGTTTTCCCAGTAGTTAGCGACTCTAATTTTCATATTGAAGATTTCAAAAAAGATTCGTTGCCAAGTGGTCGCTAAACTCGAAAATTCACGGTATGATTGCCAATATACACAAATAAGTTTCTTCATTTTTAAAGCAACCATTTTCTCGAGTACGTTGGCGAATCTAGAACTTCAACCAGAGGAAGGAGGCTATCGGTGAAATCGGGGGAGCACGGAATGGTCATTTTAGTTCGAAAATGGTGGTTTTACTAAACGTAAAACATATTCATAAGGCCCAATGTGGGTCCAATACTCTTGAGAAAGGTACAATTGAAGGGACGGTATATTCCTATAGTTACCTGAGAATGCCTGAGGATGAGCATCATAGATCTCAAACTATGGAATGCTGAGTCCATGCAGTGCGAGCGAGCCGGCCGCTCAGATGCCCCCCTACCACTATCAGTGGTCGGGTCGACCCAGATCCGCGTATCACTGAGGTTTTGTTTTACGCCTGTTTGTCTTTAATACGATTTTTTAAGTTTTTCTGTTAAAATAATACTTACGACTAAAAAGGGTAATTGTTTAATGAATGAAATAATTTCTGTATTCCATACTAATCTTTATTTTTTAATAGATTGTTCACACACATCACATGATATATTTTTTTCTACAGCCATAATATTTTTACATTACATATTTTGAAACAAAATAAATTTGTTGAGCTTTTGGCGCAAACCTTGCTTTGACTTATTAATTTTTCAAGCCTTTTCTTTTGCGTGAGAAAAAGACATAGTTTAAAAAAATAAAGTACCTATTAACTTTATTAGCTTCATTTTATGACTTTTGTCATGAGATTCAATTTTGAAGGGGTGATTTTTAAACAAACGTCCCTTAAATTGTATACACGCCTGTAACACATATTTGGCTTTGGAAGAAGGAAAGGGGGAAAGGATGAGAAGCGTAGACGTATTTGAGAATTTAATGATCATGGATATCGTCTTCTTAGGAATGTTTGAGTGGAATGAGTGTGGATGTGAGTGTTTAGAGAATCTCCTTCGTAAGGGTTCGTCCTAAGGTGGAGGGGATGAATGAATAGAGCAGTGTATGACCGCGAGCTATAGCTGGAAGGCATATCAGTTGAGATTACTTGTTTTTAAAATAAATATAAATGTTAAATTAAGAATACCATTAAACGATAATTTTCTATTCAATGAATCTTACGTGCAACACGTCCAGAAAACTTCAACCAACAATATAATAATTCCCATATATATTTGTATATCATTCCAGTCAGCTAAGGACCACGAATGACGTGTACCAGTAAGGCTCAGTTTTTGTGTGAGTTTACTCACTCGACCCATCGTAATTTTTACCGAGATCGCTCCAGTCCGATAGGATCCAGACTGCTGTATCCGAGCACTGCAACTGCGGTTGCTGCAAACTTTTCATACATCCCAGCTACTTAAACTGATACATGGAAATGAAAAGCTACAAATTTTATCCCACCCGGGATAACTTGGTGAAGAGCAATCACGCTTACACCGTGGCCACGACGGGAACTATCTAGCTATCTATATCGTAAAAAATCCTTCGCTCTTAATTATATTTTAACATTTATAACAGAAAACATACACACAAAATCATTTTCCTATATTTTTTTCTCTCCTCGGCCTGACAAAATTTGGATTATTATTAGAATAGCAATCAGATATATAAACTCCTATGTTCTGTTTAAATATGGATAAAAGTTACAAACTTTCAGTATTTGGTTTCCATTTGCTTGAATCTGAAGTAGATGGGCTTGAACTTTGTTAACCAGGTTTCTTATGTTTGCATGTTGTTTCTTCAGTTTCTTCACATCGCTCCTTTTCTTGGTTCTAAAAAAAGTGCTCTATTTCAGTAAGAAATTTAATGTATGAGAGGATAAAACCTTTAAATCTTATTAATAGCGGATTTTCAAAAGAAAAATATGCTAAAACACTTATATTAATTAAACATTAACTAATTCCTGTATTTATATCTTGAACATATTTATTTTAGAAATAATAAAATATATTACCGATTTTCTGTCAATAATTCTTTCGATGGCTCTGTCATCAAGTGAGGTGGAAATTGAAATAATGTAGGCACTACATCTTTTTTTAATCTTCTCCGTGAACCACCTGTTTCAACTGTATTTTCTTCAAAATGTACACCGCAAAGACTAGAAGTGCTCGAAGGATTGAATCCTTTTCTTTTTGTAGCTATAATCCATCGTTGATGAAGTTCCGGATCTTTGGGAAACATACAAAACTTACTCAATTAATATAACATGAATTCCTATAAATGTGAATATTATTATTACTTATTCGCACGATTTACTATCCAACAAGATCTTTTAATATATCCAATACGATTTACTATCCAAGATAATTTACAATCCGATCTATTCCATTATGATCTGTCATTTAAGTCATAAAGGACGTTAAGGATTAAAAGACCAATAGTTTAAATAATTACTGAAAGGGAACGTCTAATGTAAAAATCTTCTATAGTTAACGAGAAAATAGGTAAGTGATATTTAAACTTTAAGTTAATACTTAGATATGAAATTAAATAATGATCTGTCAAGTCAAAAACATTACTAAAATTTATTTCTCTTGAATTTTAGCGCTACTATTAACAAATAGTGCGGTAATTCACTTCAATTATATCATACTAACAATGAAAATAAGTAATCTTCATTATACTTACTTACGAGCATATAAACCAGATTTCTTATCTATATAATTCTTGCAGTCATAGGCTAAACACTAGGTAGGCCTTTCCCTTCAGTGCCAACATAAACTGTATAATCATATAATCGTTTAAACGAAGCACAATCGTCGACCACATTGACATGTAGCACGGTCATATACTGGTGCCATAGAACACAGAACTGTGCTTGTGCCGAGTTGTTTACACTGGCTAGCGGAGGGGGGGCGCCGAATACGGCCGGCTTGCTTCTCGACATCCAGAGCCGCATGAGTCCGAGTTCCATAGTTAGAGTTCTATGATGAGCATATATAGATCATGATGATTATTAGTCTGCAATTTATAAGCCACATTATCGTCTCAAACATTTGATATATTTCAAAACGGATGGGAATATGCTTATTTTAAACAATAAATAAATACATTTATTGTAAAAAACTGTTACATACTGCGTGTTACCGTATGAAGGACAATAAACTAGTTTACTTTCCAGATGCAAACAAGTGACCATTCAATTATACCCGATCGAGGATAAAATAAATTAGTAAAGGTAAGGTGGAATGAAAGTCAGTATCTTGCATACTTATTTACAAATATAAAAAATCCATCAAAAATATCTTAAATGCATATATCTTGTACATTGTTCATAATGAAAACAGTCCCTTCAAGAACTTTTCAAATTACTTATAAAATGACATGTCTTATTCAGAAAACTGTATTAATATAACACCTAATACTCATAGCCTATTTGTAGTATTACTGAGTAAAATATTAGTTTGTCAAAGTTATACGGGAATAAGTCCAATATGTCTTTGTATTTTGTTAGCCTTATAATATTTTCTAGATAAAGCAAAATTCAATTGAGTAATCAATGACAGTTGTCTAGTTTTATAAACAAGAATGAAGTGAATTAAGTTCAACAAAAATTTAAAAATACAGAATTCCCACTGAGAAAATGCATTCCTAGTCTTTATTAGAACATTTTCACTGTTTATTAGAACATTTTCACTGTTTTTTACAACATTCTATAGCTGTTTTAACAAAGTCACGACTTAGATGAGATGCAATACATGTATACCAGATAAAATACAAGAAGCAATATACAATGTAAAATAATACCTGAGAAACAATATATAGAATTTAAAAAAACATGAAATGAAATTAAGACGTGGGAGAAATCATCACACATAATGTAGACTGAAATTTCTCACAAGATTATCGAGGTGAAATATAAAGATATTTACTTCGTTATTTTTGAGTTTCTCTCAATTTTTCTGTGATATTTTCGGGAGGTTTTCTCGTGTCTTACAAAGAGGTACATTTAAGCTTGTTACAAATCTTGTATAGCAACCAAATTTGCAACTATCAAACACATTCACATTTGAAATAACAAAATACTTGAATTTTCAGAACAATAAAATTTTAAATGTGCAGGTTGAAATAAAAAGAGAATAATTTTCATATTCAATCACGGTGTATTCAACAAAACTATTTATTCCTGAAGTTAGAAGACTTTTTTGACCTTAAATCTCAAATTCCCAACCTCTCTCCTTCGCAATTCCCTCTCCCAGGGTACGGTTAGGTGGAAGAGCAGGTCTCAGAATCTGAACCTGGCCATAAGACATGAAATAAATAAATAAATGATTAGCCGGGTGTATGTTGTGTACGGATTTGGGGCGTCGAGGCGGGTGGTGCAGCAGACAGCGCACCTGCGGCCAGAGCAGAAAGTCCCGGGTTCGAGTCCCAGTCCGTCATAATTTTAACCTGGCCGTTGACAATGCAAACACTCCTCCACGAGTAGGTACTCGGAAGTTGTTCAAATAAATGACTACTCTTTTGTATAATATTTCGTTTACCGTCTCATAAAAAATTCAATTTATGAGTTTCCCAAAGATTCATTGAGTCGCGAATGCCACGCAACGCAGACCCACCTTGACGAACAATGCCATGCGCGAACATGAAGTCTATCTCGTCAGTGCAACGATCATTCCTCCAGGTCAAGACTATCTATAAACGAAACCCCTATACCTTGCTCGCCACCGCCAGTCTGCCTAGAAATTGCACTGGCAAAGCTTCGTATTCTCGGCGCGACGTGTGTTCTATAAGACGGTGCACCGGTTTACGACTGGACGCCGGATATCACGGAAGCCAGGTTCCCGAGCCCTCTTGCACTCCTTCCATTTCAACAGTCACCAACCCCCAGGGCGATATTGCTGTTTTGTTTCTCACTTCTATCCCAGAACATTCTCTATCCTCCCTTTTCCAAACGAACTTCTCTGAGTCACATTGCTTCCATCATCCTGTCCTCTTTCACTCGTTTTGTTCCTGCAATATCCTTTAAATCGATATTTTATCCCCTCCTGTTCTGCTACCACAATGTCTGTCGCTCTCTTTCTTCCTTTTACATGCATCTTTCACTATTCTCCATCCTTCCGATCCATTTCCTTCGCATCCAGTCTGGAATACTTTCTCACTAGCTTCGTCTCATCCATCGTTCCTTCGTTCCAATGTCTGTTCTGCTGCACCCCTCCTCAATTTTTTCTTTTGGCCTCTGGGCTCTAACCAGCAACCGACAGTTGCCCTCACCTGGCGAGCTTATCTGGTCGTACCCTGTCTTATTGACACTGCACATTGGTGCGAAGAGAGGCATGCCTTCACATATTCAATATCTTACGGCACGGATTTAGCTACCACAGTGGCAGTCCGATAGGCTTCGCTGGGATCGACTACATTTTCGCTTTACGTTCCTACACCGTACCTCTCGTTTGCATGCGTTCCTGTCAAAGCGAAGCAAGAAATGAGATATGCATGTTCGCTATAAAAACACACACATTTTTATTCCATTTACTTTGCGCCAACTCTCGCTGAAGAAATCACTATGAAAGTATGGGGAGTTCAAATACCCCAAATTATCTTGTCATGTATTAGACTGTTATGTGGTATGGTACTTCTAAGCAGTTAAATAAAAAAGGTTTAGATAATTGTTTTGCTTAATTTTGAGAATAATATTTAATACTACACCTCATAAAAATGTAATTCCAATCAACCAATACAATTTATAAGATATATCACCAATATATTTTTATAAGATATACCACTATTTCAACCAATATTTTTTTTCGATAGGAACAACTCTCATAATAAACTTAACGAAGTCTACACCCTATGTAAAAAATAGCCACAAATGCCCAGTCAGATACGAAGTCTATGTAGTCCACGAAAAACAAATCACAAGTAGAAAGCTAGTACTTTTTCCTTTGGACTCTAATGACCATGATGTTGGCGAGCCCTAAAGCCCCAATACAAAATATTTTTTCTTTATTAACAAAAATGATATTTATACACAGAAAAATTTCATGCTCATACAACGAAATCATATTTGACCTGATATAACAAATAAAGCAAGAACAAATATAAAAGTGCTCTCAAGTGAGAGTTCACAATACATAATCTTGATGCGATCACTCTCACTTCTGCTCGTTTTGCTGCTAACAGCAATAGCATGCGTGACTACTTAACTTCCTTAACTGAAGAATGTAACAAGTTTTCTTTCAGTACCTTCATTAACTTCAGAGTGAAATGCGAGTGGAGACTGCATCAATATCTCAATTAATTTCTGCGATGTGAAAAAAATTGGGAGTAAATCAACCTAAAGTTCAACCCAGGAGAAATACCTTTTTTGAAGAAAAAAGAGCATTTATACAAAGAAAAAGGCAGAATAAAATGGAGTGATGACGTCATCAGTGGTCCAGAGAAAGGATTATATTACAGACATATATAATATTTGTCAATTTAATTTTGAACAATAAATTCATCTTCGAGATTTAACAATCATACACATAATACATTCGACATGAGAAATTTGAAACCAGTAGAGAACTCTGAATACAGGTACCTCTTAATTCACGAGTTAAAGCTTAATTTGACTACTGTAGCAGAGCACTCACGTCTCACCCTCCAGGGGTCAACATTTCATCTACTTTAAAATTAGAAATTTGTATGAAAAAAAAGCAAGTATATTTTTTAACATAATTGTATTTAAGCTTCAAAGTAATTTCTGTTAATTAAACTTGTTGTTCATATGTTGTTTATTAAATATATTCAAACAATAAAAATATACTTATGGAATCGGTAACTTCTGAATGAATGGTAAATTTGTGAGACATCTAACATCTTCTATTGTTTTAAAAGTAATTTTACTCAAAAAAACAAATTCTAATACTTTTTATTTACAACAACTTTAATAACCACTATTTTTATTATTTCGTGTAATAACAATTATTTATATTTTTACGTATAATTACGTAAATTACGTATAATTACGTGACAAAATGGTCTGCAGGTAAAATGGTCCACTGTGCCTATCTCCGAAACTATGCGCCCGCTAGGCAAGTGAGAGACACGTGTGTTACAGGGAAGAGGAACGGAAACACATGCCGCCTTCCGCAATTAAATTTTTCACATTCTCGAGTGCCGGTGGGCTTATGCAAACGGCAAAAAGAACGGCGGCACATGGCAAAAAGAATATTCGAAAGAAATAAGTTGCATAATCTTTTTCGTTTCAAAATTCTATTTGTAACATTACGAAATTTAACTTGTCATTGTGTATGGTTAGTGGTATTCAGTAGCGTCATTAATCTTTTTTCTGTGTACTTATTATTACGTAAAGTAACGTATGATAGGAGTTAAAAGAACCAACGACGACGGGGCAAAAAGGACTGTGGTTTGTACCTCACAATACGTCTTATAACACCATTCGCTTGCGCTCGCTGGGAGGTACCCCCCTCCCCCAATGTCCCACTGTTTGGGAGTTGCACCTGTGCCAAACCATCTAGTGCAAAAATCCTTATTGCAAGATTAAAATGATTCATTGCGTAGACCATCGTTCACGGAGTTCACCCGCTGACACTTATTCTAAAAGTAGAAAATAGTATTCTGCTGCACCGTATAATTAATTGCAATCGAAATATACAGAAAAATACCTAATTTATTGTATGTATTTGCTATCATGAATAATTTTCAAATAAATGCACTTATTCAACAGATCTCTCTCGTAAACATTCTAAACTGTTTTCTCGAAATTGTTGGTTTATTAATACCAACTAATTATGTTATGTTCAATGAAAATGGGCGACGGGACCGAGATTCGAACTCGGGACCATGAGCTTAACGTTTTCATTTTATTCTCATCTCAATACTACAAAAAATTCAAAGTGAGTAATATCAAACACGTCTAGGAAAATGATATATTCTTAAGTATCTCACGAATTCAAAAACCCAGTTGGGCAATGTAAATAACAAGCGTCTCTACAATGTAAATAAAATACAAATACGTACCTGAGCTAATCAATCACAAAAACTCATACGACACATTAATGAGTAAAAGCTATTTTATGGAATAAAACTTCACTACGATTATGTTTGGAAACTAATCATTGTTACTCTTCAGATGCCATTTCAAATATGCTCAGATATATCAATTTTTGTCATTTTAATTGCTTATAGACACAGAACAATAAAAGCAAAAGGATGTTTATTATAAACCGATTGAAAAACTAAAGCACTCTATACTTCAACACGTCCATTAAACTCTGTTCACGATAAATAACAAACTCTGTTCACGATAAACCCCAATAACATTGTCCTGATGTTCGCCGCCGTACTACTGTATTCAAGTAATTCAGGTGGTTTTGGCTTAGCTACATGGCACAGTCAGAAGCTAATACATGCTTGGTGTAATATTAATTTCACGAAAAATTCACATTAAAACTAAAATTATCAACTTTTTATATTTTGTCATTTATTACATTTCTATAGCTGTGAGTATACACGTTTTTACAACAAGCAGAAGTATCATATAATTCTGATATATAAATAAATGACTGAGTTAGTCACACGGAGGGCTTTATATTATATAAGACTCGCATTGCTCGCTGGCGGTTTTACCCCCAGAACTCCCAATGGCACTGCGTCCTTCCCAAGCTGTTTTATTGTCATTTTTAATAAAATAATTTTNATGTAGACAAAACCCAATAATAATGTGCAATTATTCTCTCCAATTTCGTTGCCCCGACCTTCTAATGTCCACGCTCATACATTTCCCCTACACCACGATAACAGTAATATTAAAGTTTAATATCTCAGATGCAATAGAGCTTTAAAGGGCAATAGCAATTTTCAAATTTAATTTATATTACCAATTATAAAGTCATAGAATACTTCTTTATATTCTCAAGAAACGTATGTTTGATAACTTGAATTATATTTGAGAGTAAACAAACTGTAAAGTTCAAATGAAAAATACACAATTACAAGAATTCAAACTCATAATATTCAAATATTCTCAGACTTAGAAGCGTTCTGAAGCAATTATACAATGTATATACTTGCATAATACTGCAAATATTAGATATATTATCAGTTTCATAAACATATAAGGGAACCGAATCAGTTAAATTGACACGAAACATAAATTACGAACTCACGTCATGGCTGCAGTTTATGGTAACTTCGATTTACGGCTTATTTCCAAAGGAGCCATGCATTTTAGAGAGAAATGTTTCGTAAAAAAAATTAAATTCACTTTTTTTAAATTCATAGTTTTTAACTTTATCATTACTTCAACAGAACGCAAAACGTAAGCAACGTATATTTTATGTAACGCGTCAAATAACATTTGACAATCTTCAATATTAAATACGTTATTATGGAATGGAAATGGAATAACACAAAAATGGAAGTCATCATTATCGTCAGACATTATTCTTCTTCCGAAATGTCGAATTACAGAACGTTTCAACAACTGTGAGGCAACTAAATCGTGAGTTGAATGTAACGCAAGCTATCAAAAATTTTGCCGTCTGCGCAGCGCAAGCCCGCGTGGTATCGTAATCCAATGTTATCTTATGACTTAAACTCCATACCCCCAAAATGTACTTAAAAATTAGAATTTTTTATTGTTTTGAATTTTGTCATTCATTGCAGTTTTATAGCTACAACCATAGCAAATTTCATGTTTCTACGAATAGTAGAAGTATCCTTTCCATTCTGATACGTCAATCAGTCAGTCAGTCAATCAACGAGTAAGTTACACGTAATTACAATGAGTACAAATACGTAGTTGCAATGAGTAAGCATTTTTACATAAAGACTCGCTTTGCTTACTGAGGGTTTTACCCCCAGACCACCATATAACAGGCTACGCCCGTGCCAAGGCATCTAGAGGAAAAAACCTTATTGCTGGATTATAATGATTCACCGCGTAGATAATCGTAAGCGGAGTACATGTGGTGGCACTTTTTCTAAAAATAGAAAAAAATTTCTGCGACACCGTATTCATAGCAATAGAATTTTACAGAAAAATACCTGATTTATTGCATGTATTTACTATCATGAATAATTTTCAAATAAAAATAATATTCCTCAGATCTGTTTCTCGTAAACATTCTAAACTTTTATTCTCTAAATTGTTGGTATAAATTATGCCTACTTCTTTTGTTTTGCCACTGCACTAAGTAACATTGATTTTATTACTACCAAGGGATTAAACACCCTTTTAACTTTCTTGCATTTAACGTATTCAACTTAATTTTTCGAGGCTGGAACTTATGTCCTTTCAAAAACTATCAATGTAAAACTTCGAGTCATATGTTATATTCATTACCTGTTAATTGTTATTAAATACAAAAAATCTTAAACACACGTACAAAATGATAAAATAAATCAATAAAAATTCTCAAGACATGTCCTATACTTGCAATGAAAATATAATATATATATATTAGATACTTTACATTATTATATTAGGTATTTATAATTTATTCTTTGAGTGGTAATGCTCAAGATCAACTGTTTTCTAGGAGTAAACAATAGGCCATCTGAATGCAAAATATACAAAGAGTAAAACAACTTCTAACTTACAATGATACGTATAAAAGACATATGACTCATATAATTCTATTTCACGAGAAGCTTTGAAATTTAAACTAAAATAATGTATCATAAAGAGCCTAATATTATGTAAATAAAGAAAAATATACTCACATTATTTTGCTGAGTCTTTGCAATCTACATAAAATGCAAATACTGTCTATTGTTTGACGTACTGTAAGAATCAGAAGTAGTGAATTTTATTGGAAAAATTAATAAATACGTTTGAAATAGAACAAAACACTGTTGTAAAATATAAAATTAACCTAACATTCTTTTACTTAGTTTATTTATTATTTCTTGCCTAAAACTTAATTCTTTAGGAACGTAAACAAACGTGTGATATGACTGAATGAATCGATACAATCTTTCACCACCTTCTGCATACATGAATTAGCTTATTGAAATGCCTTATTAAAAAGATACTACTATGTAATTTATAATGATATTTTTTGCACTTTTAATTATCGTAAAACAAATTTAAATCTCAATTCTACAAAACAAACTTTAAAGTGAGTTATATCAAACATATGTGGGAAAATGATACATTCGTAAATATCTCACGTCTTAAAAAACCCAGTTTGGCAACGTATAAGCATCTTTGCAATGAAAATAAAATACAAATACGTACCTGAGCTAATCATTCACAAAAACTCATGGCAAATTCATGCCATATCTACAAGCTAATGCTCGTTTGCTTCGCGTAATATTAATCACTGAAAAATGTACGTTAAAAAATTCTCGAATTGTTGAAATTTTGTCATTCATTGCTTTTCTATAGCTATGAGAAAACCAAATTTCATGTTTCTCCGACTAGTAGAAAATATACAATTGCCACCTGCATGCAAAAGATGCAAAGAATAAAACAACTACTAACTTAACAATGACACCTATTAAAGAGATATGACTGGTAAAATTACTTTTTCACGAGAAGAGGTGAAACATGAACTTAAATTTTGTATCGTAAAGAGCCTTAAAAGTTACACAAATAAAGAAAACTGTACCCTCAGTATTTTGCAGAGTGTTTTGACATGAACACAAATGCAAATACGGTCCATTGTTGGACGTTTTGTAAGAGATTCCGAAATAGTGAATTTTATTAGAAAAATTAATAAATACGTTTCAAGTATAACATAAACCACCGTCGAGAACTATAAAATTAATCTAAGATTCTTTGACATGGTAAAAATTATTGTTTCTTGTCTAAAACTTCATTCTTTACGAACGTAAACAAACTTTTGCAATGAATCGAAGCAAAATGACACTGTCTGCTGCATACATGAAATAGCTTCACCAGACCTCATTGATAAAATACAAACACTATATAATTTATAAAGATCTTAGTTTTTGCACTTTTAAAGATCGTAAAACGAATTACAATCTCAATGCTACAAAATAATTCAAAGCAAGTTATATCAAACATGTCTAGGAAAGTAATACGTTCCTTATAAGTATCTCACGTATTCAAAAATACACTTTGGCATCTTTGCAATGTTGATAAAATACAAACACTTACCTGTGCTAATCATTCACAAAAACACATACGACAAATTAATGAATAAAATTTATTTTAACGAATAAAATTTCACAACGATTGCGTTTGGCAACTTGTCATTGTTATTCTTCAGATGTCGTTTCAAAAATGTTTTCAAAGATCCGATTTTTGTCATTTTATTTTTGTGCGAAGACCCAAAACAATTAAACACATATGGTACACAATAATTCAACACGTCTATAAAACCTTGAAGAACTTGCACTATCCTTTGATAAATCCCAATACGATTCTTCTGACGTTCGCCGCCATTCTCCTATATTTTTGTAATCATTCAAGGTGGTTTTGGCAAGTTCATGGCACATCAATGCTCGTTTGATTTACGTAATATTAAATCACAGAAAAATGTGCTTAAAAAATTAAATTCTCAAATTTTCGGAATTTTATCATTCATTGCTAGTCTCTAGCTGTGAGATAAACCAAATTTCATGCTTCTACGACTAGTAGAAGTATCTTCTTCATTCTGATATGTCAATCATAGAGCGAGTGAATGAGTGAGTCAGTTACACATACGGGTTTATATATATATTTTTATATACATTAGATACGCTCCAATACTTTGCTATAGTTTTAAGCTTAGTTATAAGTGAGATTAATTGTATTGTGTTTTGTCTTAAGATTTTTATGTTTGTTTAAGTGTCCAATTATATTGAAAATATCCTTGTAACACAAAATGAAATCAAAGATTTTTTATTTAGTCTTGATTGTTGTGCCTTACTTCTAAGTTTTAAATATAATTCAAAAATATTAAAGATTTAAATATTAAAGTTCGATTATTAAAGTGTAAAATAAATATTTAAATGTTAATGTTCTGTTGTTTTACACAGTTTAGTTTTATTTATTTGCTTCAGTTAACCATAAAATACTATTTTATTATCATGCACCTTTTTACCGCCAGGCTAGTCCTTTTTATCCGTAAACAATTATTAGACCCTTAACATTTATTATCGATAATATCTGGAGTATAGACATACTCTCGCCAATTTCAATTTTTACTACTGTAGATGGAGTATCCTACCTATGTTCATCAAAGTTTTCTCCCCGAAACCTGCCAAGTACATAATTGTGAGACAATTTAAGTAAACCATTCTTTTCTAGCCCCACCCTAACATACTTTTAATTTTCCCAAGAATAAAACAAAACAACCAAGTCCACACTTAAAATATTACGTCTTACATGATTGATAGAAGCCATGAATCAAATCACTCAGTCAGTATTTTGTTTCCTCTTTTTCTGCACGTCATTAATATTTTTCAAGAAACTCTATATTAATTAGTGTGCTTGCTTGGTAATTGTGGAGCGATAGCAATATTATCAAAGAATGATAAATTAAAAGACGTTTGTATCTTGCTCATTGTTTTATTGTTAGAAATCTTTCCGGTTCCATAGCAGCCATCGTCAGTAACGTACGCTGATTATTGAGGAAAATTTTTGGCAAGTGCGCACTTCAATTAGTGTGGATTCCTTATTACTAATATCAAAATAAACATTGCCTCGACTACATGAATCCAATCTTTCACTCTCTAACTCTGCCTTATAAAGAATTTTTTTTTTACTTCGCAATTCACATCACATTAGAATTGGACAAAACAGTTTCAAACTTAGTTTCTTCTTCGGCAGGTTTCCTGAACTTGGGATGTAGCTAGATCGAATCTGTCTCTGTGAGGCTTTCGTGAAACATGATATGACGGGTACTATCAATCCCTTACTCTCGGAGATAGAAGGACAGGATTTCAGATCACGAAAGTATTGCAATCCTATGACATCAATTAATAAGTAAGTCAACCAAGAGATGAAACAGGAAAATTATTTTTAATTATACAAGATTATTCAAATTTACGCGAGGAAATATTTGGTTTTATCTTATCTAGGTGTGGTGAAACGTTGATTCGGATTACAATTTTCATGGATCTGATAAATATTTACGCATAATTCTAGAATTATTTACACTAATATTATGGAAAAATCTTAAAGCTAGATAAGGTATCCAGGGTAATATATCAAAGTGATACATAATTGAAGTATGAATCAAGACTTCTTTAGTGAATCTCTCTATGTGATGCTACGCGCGATATGTTATAATATTTACTGATGCAATTATTGTAATATAATATAACTAATTACGTTCATATACTATATAACCTTGTCTTCTTCGTGGCCAGAAAACAGCCACGTACCTGAAATTCTAAATGTTTTTCTCTCCGTACATTCGAAAGTGATTCTATTAACTTAAAATTCTACCCAAAATTACTATGTGCGCAAGTAAGATGCGGTACAAACTTCCACACAATTCTACTTTCATAAATGTCAGCACACATTTTGACTGGGTATTTTGAGTGTGAGAATATTATTCTGTTATGCAAAGCAATTCGATTTCAGAAGTGAATGTCGCAATGTAGAGTGCCTTTAATATACCCTCGCTATACATTTCCAGTTGAAAAGCTTTTGTAGGTTCTCGACTAACTGTACCAGATTAAACAGTTGTATGTTTGCATAACCAGAAATTTCCAACAGAAAACTAATTCTATGTAATCAACAGATCACTAACCCATTTTCATAACATATAATGGTGGGGATCATTTTCACAAAGGACCGGGGCAGAACAAAGCACAGTATTCGCAACTATTTGCTTGATGAATGGTTTAGACTCCAAAATAATTAATCTGCAGTGTAAGCCGTATATTAATGACATATTGCTGCGTGAATGGTTCGACGCAGCACACGTATTTATCTCTTGCGCTTATGTGCCCAGAGCGTAAGCTACCGCCAAAGGAGCTGCGTCTGCTCGATGGATGGAACATTTGTATGATACTCGCGGACTCGTTCCGTTGATCTGTGCGCTTACTGCAATTTTGCTGCATGAATGGTTGTAGGTATCGTAGCATCCTCACATTTAATATGAGAGAAGAATGTGAATCAAGAGAAAATAAAAATCATTTTCAATTGTTGTCACTACGCACACACACAGCATTCTCATAAAGAAGGTTCTGGTATTTGTAAGAAAACAGGGTCCATTTTTTAATTCCATTTAGATACAACATTTTTTTGATGAAATATTTGTATAGTTGTTTTCTTTTTAGATAATGGTGTTGAAAAATTTTGGCGATGAATGAAAGATCATTACAGTTCCCAACGAGACTCCCGATTAGACGCCGTCTTCGTCCACACTGTTGAGGATGCCTTCCGCAGGCGCAGGTGAAACGTTCGGGTGCAATCCTAATAGACCACAACGGCACAATGACATGGAAAATATTATTATTCAAGACAACTGCCATGAAAGCCTCCAACTCTTCACAAGATCATTAGTGTTTCAGTGGAAAGCTGGCTATCAGGTGAAGAGTAATACGTTGAGAGCGCTGAGTTTCCCACACTTCCAATACATTTTGGTCAGTTGGCCTTAACCTACTCGGAAACTGGAGCAGTAAGGTTCTTAACTGGTCTCGTGTCATGTTACGTGACTTTCCCTCACTCTTCCTCATTCCCTTGGGTGCCCACCAGGGGCGTGGGGAAGAAATGGAGAAGTAAAAAAGGTGTCCTCGTGGTATAAACCGTCATGATGTCCAGTTGAAGAAATTCTATTGAATGCAAAATACATCACACGTAATACAGGAGTAGTTATAAATATAGGAAGAGATTTGACGTAAATGATTTTATATTAAAATAAAGTAAAAGGGATATGGATGGTGAGGAAAATAAACAACCGCCGAGAAAGGAAAATCACAAAAATTTCGAGTTTCCTGCGAGTCAAGTCGCTTAAATTTGTCCAACGACAAAGAATGTACCAAAGGAAAAACTTGTATTACAATATGTTACATATTTTCAGTTGCTGCGCGCACTATGCTTGCGTACGTGGTGACTAAACGCCCATGACGCATGCTACATCTTCTTCCTTATATCCCCCTCCCCAGCGTTAGTTTCTCGAATAAATATTAAAAAATTGGTATCAATATATTCAGAAAACCTTGAGCTATAACTTTTACGCGAATATTTTTTCCATATAATTTCACATATAACATATATTTTAAAAAATGTCAATGTGAAAAATATTTTCTATGATTAATGGAAAACTATTCGTTTTATCTCAAATATGAATACAATTAATATTGTAGCCTATGTAATAATAAATTAAACAAAAAATATGTGAAATCGATCTGATCTTTAGTAACAGATAATAAATTTTCCATAAATGTTCACATTTTACATCTTTGAGGGAGGCTGGGGGGTTAAGCTCCATGGGGATTCTTAGAGATGTTTGTGAAAATGATCCTTGGGAAGTGGTCTATCAGTGGGGGAAAATTCAGCTTTGTGCCAATTTTTTCCCAAAATCAGTGTTTTTGGACCTTTATTGACTGGGCTAATTATCAGAAGAAGAGGTATGAGGGTGTGAGTAATGGAAGTCTGGAAGGAGTAGCCGCTGTGAGATGAAGATATAACTTCTTTTTTTAAGGAAATTAGTGTTACGTTCAGCCTATTTCCAATATTAATACGCTACAACGACAGAGAATATTAATTTCCCCTGTTAAATTATGTTGTGAAAACGGATGTTTCATTTTCCACATGTTTGTACAACCTCATGTTTTTTTTCTAGACTGATAAAGGAAACGGTGTGTAGAACCTATATTCTCCTCTGTAGAAAAGTAAACTGGCTTTCGTTAGGGTGATTGTTGCAAAATTCATCACTTGTATATTTATGTAATATAAGAAATAATTGTTGTTACTTCGTATTGAGCGGTTATAACTACAGATAAATTTGTCACTAATCTAATAGTCCTCATATAAGATAGTTTGAACTGTATTCACACAATTATGCAATGAGTTTACACAATAATACTACCAAATTCTCTAAATTTATTGGTTTGTTATTTTCGTACACATGAATTTCTAAAATTATTTTATTTCCATGGAAAAGGAAAGAAAATCTGAAAACCATTTAGAAGTGGTTATTACTGTCGTGAACAATGAACTATTGAGAATATCAAAATAATAATATTTTTATTTCAATTACATTGAGAAAAAATTGAGAAAATGTGACCCTCAAATTCATTTGATTTAAACATCAGATATTAGTGTACGAATTGTTTGGGGTTATGTTGAATGCTGCAACATAACGCACATCCATATATCTGTTCTTGGTTACGTATTCCTAAAACCCCACACTTTTTTCATATATGAAACCCATCAAAATCAACTTTCTTTTATTTCTATAGTTCATTTAAAGTGACAAATTAAAAGAGTTAATTATTGAAATAGAATTATTAAACACCTAATGTAATCGAATGTAATGCATACTCTTCACCTTTCTATTCACACAAATACATTTTCTAACATATTGAACGATCAGCTTTTAATGTAGGAGCAATGTAAAAGGAAATAGAAAATTTTGTTATCTCGTGATACATTGTAGAAAATTACACACATTCACACTCGTTTAGTGCAACGATTTATTAAAACAAATTAATTAATCAGGTTTACGAAGACAAACACATAATTTTACTGGTGTAAGTCCATTCTGCACGGCTTCACTGTTATGCATCATCAAAATAAACAAACGAACTGCGCGTGTCCAATTTTGTCCTTCGACAAACATGGTATCTAGTCCAGCAATACAAATTTGAAACGAGCCAATCAACGTTAAAGGGCTATAATTTGTGAGCGATTGATTACTAAGCTGATGAGAAACTTTCGTCAAATTGATGCAGTTACATCCGTTTACGTTTATGTAGCACAAAGAAGCAATTATGTTACATCGAAGAAAAATAAATATAGAACGGTGAAATTTCCTACAACGGTCCGCAATTGGAGATTTCTCGCCGACACGCGACCGATCGGGCGGTGGAGCGGTCGACAGAGCGCGGACGGCGAAGCTTCCGCGCACCGGTTGCAGCTAACAAGCGCATAAAATACACAAGCCGAATAAAAACATCAACACTGCAGATGTGCGGCTCCCAGCGCTGCCACCAGCTGGACGTTCTACTTGCCTCGCAGCGAGATGGCGGATCGACAAAGCTATCAGCAAGAGAGGGAACTGGCAGAGATATTTCTTTGTTATTTCAATATTATTTCTATATATCCTGATCGTTGTCATTTTCTCTTGACACAAGATATCCAGTTTTTCATCCATAACCAATAAATGAGTGTGGTTTCATCAACTTTGTCTCTACCTTTGTTTTCCCTTCACAATGCAATATGTAATTAACAAACAATCGCTGATTTAAAGAAATATAATGTTCTAAGGACCATTTTTTAATTTTCTGTTTTGGTTTTATATCTATAAATGCACGCACACGCACATATGCATATGTATGGGTGTAATTGAATTACGTAAATCTTGAAAATTAAAATACACTACTGTCTTCCATAGAAAAAAACCTCATGAAAGTTAAACGTAGTTTTCGGAATCAAAAGGTACCGTGGGCTATATCCCCTACCTTTTAAATCCATTTTCTTCAGTAAATCTATTTAATAGAAAACACAATTTCATAGACAGATTTAATATAACTTCATGAATTGAAAAATACTAGTTGTGAGGTGAAACTACCAATACTTTCCATGGCAGTAACACCTTTTTAAAATCTTGTCTTGGGCTTTTGAAAATACTGTGGAATTACCATCGTTTGGAAAAGAAGGAGCTGGACGCAATAAAATATTCATAAGGGTTATAAATCTTATAAAACATGAAAGTCACGTATAAATTTCTCTATTAGAATACAAAAGGAATTAAACATAAAAAAATATTTTTTCTAAACATAAAATGGGTTTCTTTTAAACGACAGTGGGCAATGATGCCTTATAAATACAATCTTATTAATGACGGCTATACTGAAGTAAGAATTTTCTTTTAATAAAATGATTCTGGCAATTTTCTCTTAGGTTTGTTTCACATTATGGAAAAAATAATAAGTCACTTAATTTTTTTACTTCATAATTATATTTTTTCCATGGTGTAAACCACCCGCGCTTTGGCCAATAACGCCCAACCGTCATTTCACGGGACGTTCATACCAGAGTGGGCGTTTTTGTACATTTCGAACTTTTTTATACTAAATTACACATATAAATTTAAAATATTAACGAAATATGAAGGGCAGTAACCTGTATTATAATAAAAATATGAAATTTTATGAAAAATACAGTAAAACAAGTAAAACACTAACAATTTGGTCGCAACAATTTTTACTAAACCGGCATCCGTGACAGTTTGGTATGGCACATCACTGGGTGGTACGTACGAGAGACTTGCGTTCGCGCTAGTACGTTCTTATGGGTGCAAACTACATGTGCGGAATCCGTGACGCACGTCTCACAAAAAAGAATGTTCTCTGTGGAGTGGGTATTATTTAACAAAGAGCGTTAATCGCTCACTGTACCTTATACTTGTTCGTCCTGGACACACCATAAACTGAGAACGTCTAGGCCACCCTGTTTGACCGGACAAACAAGTCCACAAAACAGTTACTCTCACATTCGAAGAAACTGTTTCAGTAACGGAAAAATATATACATGTCATATGTGTGGGTGTTTTAAAAATCTGTATTAAGTGTGTTTTTTTTGTTGATAAAATTTACTTTCTCATAAGTAATAAAAGGTGAAACTAATTTATAATAATTTCATACGTTGTA
The DNA here is from genome assembly GCA_002313205.1 of Laupala kohalensis. Taxonomy (NCBI): domain Eukaryota; kingdom Metazoa; phylum Arthropoda; class Insecta; order Orthoptera; family Trigonidiidae; genus Laupala; species Laupala kohalensis. Next base: position 1,009,187 of record NNCF01126649.1, on the reverse strand, counting down.
CATCAGAATTACTATTCTTCTAATTCTTTATTATTTCTTCTACGTGTATATTGGAAATTCTGTAATTTGAAATCCACAAATATTTTTAATTACTCTATGGTCGTATATAAAATCTGTTCCGATAGAATAATTAGGAATTTTTTTATTGGCGAATTAGTTGTATAGTAGCCTTCTTAAGGAAAACAATATGGCGAATCAGTACGAAATAACTTTCTAGTTTTGCATGTGTTTGCAGCAATCTTTAAGATTTGTCACAGGAGGGTTCGGTTGAAATCGTTGTCTCCGTTTATTCAGTGTGCCACGGGCTGTGATTTTTCTTTTGATTTTGAACATAAATGACGATGAATGTTTCTGTAGCTTCTATAATGTGGTTATTTAGAAACTAGCGAGATAGGTCGGATTGAAATATATATCGTATTATTTCCAGGTTTGAAAAAATACATCTCCAAGGACGGTTCAATTCGAGAACGAGAAATGTATTTCCAATAAGTGCGGTAATTCTTCTTAGATATGCTTGCGTGAGAGAGTCCTGCTTGCTGTGAATGCTAGAGTGTATATTTATTGGTTTAACTACTTGCATACTCGTGATGTTAAACCAAATATTTTTCTACTATATACTTACATTTGATAGGTTCTCCTTTAAAAAAGTTTATACACCGCCTCTGGCAGATGTTGCAGTAATTATAGTCTCTTGATTATGAGTCACCATTGCACATAAGATAAAGGATTGAACCATGTTTTCATTAGCAACTCCGGATTTAAAAGAAGGAACATTAATATCATTGTGGAACCATAGCTTTTCGATGCGCTGAAATCACAAATACAGATATGTTACATCCCCTCCTCCGGGCGATGACATTCCCACTCGGCGCGTCCACCAAATGTTACATTCCCCCTCTTCCTATAATCTTAACTTCCCCAATTAAAGGTTTGATTTAATTCCATTAATTTTTTATCTCTCTCGGAGCTCACTCGCTTGGCCTGTGGATGTAACTTCCACAATTGTGAGAGGCGGGTCGACTAAGTATGAAATGTTAACCAGGATCATTCTCTTAAAAGCAAGAAATCCATATTAAATACTACTTATTCTAAGTGGTGCCAGCTCTTACCATCCCCACAAAAGTATACATACAAAGCAACCAAAATGAATTATGAATACAAAATAAAAGTATCTGAATGATACTTATTGAAACATAGAACACAGAAAACGGATCATGAATACAAAATAAAAGTATCTGATTGATACTTATTGAGATATAGAATGAAGAAAATTTTTACAAGTGCAGTGAAAATACCCTTATTCTTTCCGTAGCACGTATTGAAGATACGTACGACGGAGTACTAGCCTCACACAGCACTACTAGCTTCCTCGNGTCTAGGGGGGGGGGGAAGGGCCAATCAAATTAAGTTTATTATTATGACAGAATTATGACGACATCGTTACTTGTTCTTATTGGTCGGTCATAACCGCTGTCACAGCGTCCTTCGAAGGCACCGCTCGCTCTCACGCCAGACGCTGACCAACGGTCACCGGAAGTCGTGGGTTGAGTTTCTGCTTGCACCTATGGGATCTGAGACCACTGTCGCTCACCCACGGTTAAAAATAATAGAAATAAATAAAATAATAAGATTGACTTTACATGAATTTTAGGACGTGGATCGTTACAGATACAATTTTAAAGATCTTTCGCTTCTCCGTCGAACTTTCGGAACTCCGGAACTTTCTTAACAATGTCCTAAAAATTCTAATGGAGAGAGAAATATACTTCATCATTATGACTAGGAAACATATGATCTACAGAACATTCGTTTTCTTTCATTCGTAACATAAAGATCCTTTTTTCTACCGAATTGGAAATTTGCATTAGTTACTGCAAGGTGCCTGTGCCAGGCTGTAGGCACTCTCCGTGTCCTCAAAGAGCTGCACCCCTGCAATTGATTCGTAGATATGGAGAGATTGTTTCGTAAAATTTCTTGGCACGAGGTTGAAAAAAAAGAACCACGTTCGTCTGAAATTTATGGCACCATCGGTCACGCTCAGCAAAGAGGAAGAAGTGAGCTCTTGAGTGGTATTACCTCGGAAGCACGAAGATGGTATGAGGGGAAGCTGTTGTGATAGGAGAGACATACGCGCTCTTGTTACCGCGAATGCGTACCCTAGTGCGACCGTCCCACACAACTCCGGACGAAAACACGTATCCCGATCACATCCGGCGCATGTATACGGTTTGTCCGTTCTTGCGCTGGCACTAATTAAAAAGGAAAACATAAAACGGAACGGCGTTGACATGCTGTATGCATGAGGTAAACGCAATTAGAGAAGGTTTGTTGCTCGACAAACTCCACTGGCGGCCTGGAAAGGACGCAATTAAACTCATTGTGGAAACACAAGCGCGCACGGCTAATATGGAGCTCGTTAATTATGCAAAGCAACATAGAGATATGTGGAAGGCGGGGAGGATTCTCTGTCGTCGCGAGAGACGTCTCCCCGCCCCTCCACCTTCCAGCCTCCGGCTTCCTAGAACTGTTCGCGCGTTTTGCACTCGGATGCTCCCCTCGCGGTTGTCGCTTCTCGAGAGGCCGCTGTCTGTGGGAGACACGAGCCTCGTCTCTGGAGATCTCGATTCCTCCAGGCGACCTTTCACACCAAAGTCAGCATTGTCTTCCCATTTGCTCTCCTTGCGTGCTTATGAGTCGTTATTATGATGACAGAATATCAATTTTGATATTCATTGCCTCTATACTGGAAACAACAGACAATTTGTTGTAAGATAATATGAACTAATAGCTTTTCCTTTTTAATGATACTAAATATTTCTCTATAATTAAGAAGATATTTCGAAGAGCCAAACCAATAAAAGATACCCATGAAACATTGCTTTGGACCACAAGTACTGAAGAGTATGAAAGAGACAAAATAGTTCTGAGCTATCTCGAGAGTTCACAATGTTGTAAAGGTATCTACTCCAGTCTCAGTACTTAAATTAAAATGAGTCCACAATTTCTTTGATTAGATGGTAGTGTAAGTATAAAAAATATTTAGTACTTTAGATTAATTCAGTGCCTCATGCGAATTCAAGTCCAGTGAATGTACGCGTGAAAGGACATATAATAATCTGAAAACTAGAAAGAAGCATTTAATATCATCTACAGGCTCAAATTTACACACTCTTCAATCTCATCGTACTTCTTGTTGTTATGAAAAATTTCTGATGGAATGCACGTACCCAAACCAAGACAACCTTAAAATTATTTAATTATATACTTAACTACAATTCACTATTAAACTTAAGTCCCTTTTTATTTTTTAATACTGTTGTTAGTCTCGAAAAACTTGAATTTCTCCTCTGTTGCTATCATTTTGAAACTCATTTCTGATATGACCTCTTCATCTCTCATTTTTCGAATATGAAGGCATTATATTCGTCCCACATTTCAATGAATCGCATTAGTTCGAAGAAGACCTGGCCAACTTTCCCTTCCTCCCAAGTTCCACATAACACTCAGTCACATCCCTCTTCTCTGTCCTTCACGCGACGACGCGCAACGAGACCCTCAAACTCGACCATCAACCTCTCGACCAATCTTCTCAACTTCACTCCTTTCCTCTCCTACCTATGATCACCCATTCTCCTCTGCCGTTCCCTCGTCCCTCGGATGCTGACGCCGCGGTAATAAAATACAGAGCGTCGCTAGCGGACCTCGTCATAGTAAAGCTTGTTTGCAGGAGTTTGGAAACAATTTATTACCTCTTCTCATTTTCATATTTTTATTCGATCGTAATTGCTTAAATTTAGCTCCAGTGAAAAATCGCACCAAATCTCACGAAAGTTTAAGAAACTTGTGAAGACGCAGACGCTATTCTTTATTTTGAATCTGTATCACAAGAACCTGGGAGTGCGTTTACAGCAGTCGTAAATTACGCGAGATTTTTTGTGACTTTCCTCGTCAAGTATTATTAGTAATAAGATGAATTTTACAGCTATATAAAACCTAAATGAAGACCATTTAATATGTTCTCCGACTTTTGATTAGTGAGAATGTGACTTGTGAGCAAATATTATAAAAGGAAAGTACAGATTTCATGACTACACACAAGACATCAAAAATTCGTCTCACAACATTAGATTCCATTAGGAAGAAATTTTATGTCCATCTTATGTTGGATTTTGAATTGAAATTCATTATAAATTTTTAAAAATTTAGTTTAACTTTTATCACTGTCCCTTCACATTTATTTGTTCTGCATTATTTGGTATTTGTGCTGTTCGTCCAGCGATATATTTGTACTGAATTATAAATTATTCGTACATCAATGTTATCTCGAGTATTCAAGGGTTTTACACTTTTGAGTTATTAATATGATTTTCATCTACTTGTGAGCTGAATATTTGTGGCGATTTAATATTCAGGACGCGTATCTTCTTATTTCCATCTCCGCAATATGAATTCTCCACAATATGTCAGTGTGTGTGTGTTCACTAGACTATATCTTATTCACAATAATGGCGTCATATATTTATTTACACTACTAAGAATAGGTTTGACCATTTCTCGGTTCACGGTTTTCACATACTTTTCACCCGACGAGCTAACAACTAGAAAGTTCTCATTAGTCCTTTAATCCCCTAACAATAAAATATTATGGGAAAAATTTTTAACCTTCATTTATAACTTCTAATCTAATTAATGTTATTTTGTTTCCATAAGGTATACCTGAGGTTGAGTCGAACTACTATATTGCATACTTTATTCTCGATAACAATTTGCATTAGGAATAGCTAGGAGTAAGAAATAGTACTTTCCTCTCTGAAACGAAAACATTATGTTATTAAAATTATTAAATTTGACCATAGACGAAACTAAAACTTTTGTGTCCCACCGCAGAACGTTCAAAGGGTCGCGTTTAAAAAGTTCTCGACATTGCTGTCCTAATTAACATTTTAAAATATAAGTTCAGTTTCAACATAGAACGAAAATTAAAAAAGCAAGATTTGAACAACATTTTGTAATATATTGTAGTGCCAAATAGACTCATAATACAGCTGAAAATTATCTGAATTCTACAACTCTTTTATTATAATTATATGATAAGATTTTTTTCTCTTCATATTATGTGAGAAATTTGTTTCATGAGCAAACTCTTGCCTAATGCCGTAGCTTCTGCGTAGTTTATTGCTAGCATTCCAAGACTGATGAGTCTCTATTGGCCCATCGTATTTATTAAATAATTTTGTATTTGTTTGAAAACGAAATGAACGTACTGCAAAGGAGGTTGTTTCCAGCATAGCGAGAACCAGAGTAAAGAGCGGTTAACGCTTCAAGGCAACTTGAATAAATACAATTAGTTGTTTAGCAAGACATACATCCTTTCCTGGCCCTGGTTTTCCTTCGGGTAGAGGCGGATTTTTATATAGGCTCTCTAGGCTCTTGTCTAGGGGCGGCGTCTATTGAAATAATAAATCTGGAATTTAATGTTAGTTTAATACTTACGATTTATAAACACTATTTCCGAATAATCTATAGTTTGATAATAATACGTACTTGTGAAAGATTTGTTTTGTGTTTTATTAAATACAAATTGGTTAGTATTGTATTAATATTATAACATTTATCGAACTACTTTTATTGTTATCTTACGAGTGTGTTGAAATGTTAAATCCGCCTCTGCCTTAGGTCCGTTGATCGGAATTGATGGGATGGTACCTAACTTTCTTCTAGAGAGTAAATTAGTTTATTGTCCTCCACGTGGTCATACGCAGTTTGTACTGCTTTTTTGACAGTAAATATAATTTTATTTATTTATATTTATAAGTTTATTTACATTTTTATTGCCCGTTTATTTATATATTGATCTATATCTTTTCCCTCCGCTAAACCACAATTAAGTGAAACACAGTGTCTTACTTCATAATGAAAGTAAAGACATAAGAATGACAATTCCGGGTCCCCTTAACGTCCGGGGTCCCCCGCACTGTTTTGTAGCGTGTTGTACCGACCACGAATTTGATCAGGAATGAAATCTAATTCATCATTAGTCGACGAATAATATCACTCATCGCGAAGTTTTGTTTCCGAGAGCTGCTATTATAATAAATATTTGGTTTTATTCAAAAGATAAACGCTACGAAAGGAAGAGAAATTCATTTTGATAACTGGAATTACTATTTTATCATATTTGGGCGGTGAAATATTGCGTATTATCAAAAATCAGACATTACTCTTGAATACTGAAAAAGTAATACAGTTTTCGGTGCGCAACGATGAGAAGTATTTCACCTAGTTCATATAATAAATAATGCTATGTTTGCATCACAAGAGATAGAGTTAGGTTTTATTCCCGATTGCCTGAATTTTGGTGAAGTATTATCGTAAATTATGTTATTCTGAATAAAGAATTATTAAGTTCATTAAAGTTTTATTAGGTACCGATTATTTTATTTTCATCTTAATGTTCATTTGCTATTAATCTACGAAAGTACTTTTTCTATTCGATTTCCCTGAAAAGAATACGAACTTTATTTTGAATATGATATTTCTTTTTCATCACAATATCTAATCTCAGATACGTGAAGTGTCGTGTTAAAACCAACCCAAGAACCAGTATCGCGTGTCACGCAAGCAAAGCTATCTCTCACTCGGATGCTCTGGTCTCTGCAAGCATGATTGTGATGAATGGAAGTAACAGGCGAGTACCTTTCTACTGTCATTGATATGACGCCACTTCTAAAACTGTTTTTGATGTAAGAAAACTGGTGACAATTCTCATTGAGTGAATTAAGGTGCATCTGTCTGGTTATATTAGCCAAAAGTCTAATTATCTTTTTTGTTTATGTTAATATTACTCTGCAATTTAGTTTTGTGAATGATTTGGACAATATAAATTGTAATGAATATTTCTTAATCAAGAAGGAAAGATAAACCCTGAACTTATTTTACTCTGTTCATATGCAGCAGGGCCTTCCGTAAAGATTATTTAGTAATTCTACTTTGGTTACAACATGCAGACATCTCACCTGCAGCTGTGTATCGTCATGTGATGGGAGCAGATGTGCCGAACAACACATCCCAGCAATTGAACCTCCATTGAAAGTTGTTAATGGGCATTTACGAAATTAATGTTTTCTATTATACTGTGACACTTCATTATGGGAATAATTGTGGTTGCACTATCCCGGGGTACTCTTTTTCAGAAATCACAATTCGTGTGTACGTCTGTATAATCGGAACCGAATATTGCCCACCAATAGGAGTATGTGCGCATTATCAGCTACCTATGGAAAGTTAATATGGAATGTCCACAAAGAGGGTAGTTAATATAAAGTTTCTATAATGTGTCCTTCTTACGAAATAATTTTGTCTCTAATCGAATTTAGTAGGGGAGCAAGGCGGTTGTTAAAACATTTTTTAGAAAAACTAATATATCTTGACATCAATTGTCTGAATTACTTCTAATTGAACATTTATCGATACGTCAACTCTTCATGTATTTAACCGAATAGGAAAAACACACAAACTATTGATATTAATTTCAGAGGTAACATATTATCACACAATATGCGATGGTTCAACTTACCCCATTTTTGGGGTTAGTTGTAACATATTGGGGCAGGAATTAAGTAAAAAAGTTGAATTTGGGTCACATTTGAGCTGTAATTTCTTTGTTTTTCAACAGAAAGCTAAACTTTTTACGTAATTTGTCATTTTTATTAAAGAATAAACTGAAGTATACTTCTAAAATTTTCCTTTCTTCTTCTACAATGAAAACTGGTGGAAGCTCAACATAGCCAACTTTTAGACTTTCATTTCTGTTCTCTTTCTTAATATATCTGTACAGAAGTACCTGGTATTAGTCGAAGTTCTTACTCTCTTTCCGTGTTCTACAATGATTTCCAGAACTTCAGCTGAAGCAATCTCGTACTTTTTCGTGACTTTGTGTTTTCCCGCTCATACATTCTATTATTCTCTCTCGTTTTAGATGAGTAGAAATTAAAAGACATCTTAATAAAATTTTAGATAATATAAATATTCGAGGATAGTAAGATTAGGGGGCAAGTTGTTACATGTTACAACAACCCCAAGATTTTGTTACAACTAATCCTAAAGAACAATATTTCACTTTTATAAAGATAACTGTAAAATAAACTCCCTAATTGTAAAAACTGTTATACTGCATCAAAGATAGGTAAATTTGAAAGTGAATAAATTACAAAAAAAAGTTCAATTACCTCATAGTACGAACGACAACCAAAATTTTTAGAACGTAAAATTTTACGTTACGTAGCCGAATACACACCCATTCGCTGAGCCACCTGGGGGAACACTTGCTATGACGACAGGATGTGGCGCGATATAAAGGTACGATTGAGTCAAAAAAATAAGTTTATAAATTTGAAATTCCCGTTGAAACTTCCGTGATACTACCTACCCCTGTTACAAGCTCCTCACTCCCCTACATTTATAAGCGGCAAAATAATTCTAAAACAAACAACAATATTTGTAGTCAATCTAATTCATGTGAAATAATGAAGTATATTCTGGGATATTTCGTTTTCATTCGACTTCAAATGTGTATTATTTCGAGAAGGGGTTGAGTAAATTAAGTGGTTGGCTGGTCAAAATAGAAATACTAGTATATTATTACAAACTATGGTATATCTCAACAGATACCTCTCTGGAGTTTATCTGAATTATTGGCAACGGTTGCTTCATGAGAGAAACTGTCCTTAAACCACTTGGTTTTAGTGGAGGAATCTAGTTAAAATTATTTGGGACTTAATATCAGAGTAAACAATGTCTCCTTTGGGTTGAAATTTAAACACAGAAACGTAGACACGGAAAATTCAGAATTACAGTTGAAAATGATTTACTTCAATTTTGATATATTTTATCAATCATTTCGTAATATATTTCATGCAAATATGTGTCTCGTATCAATATTGTGTAATATTATTTTCCAATATATTTGGCTATTTTGTCGATCTGTTGTTCCATAAAACGAGGACAATGTTCACAAGAACGTTACGAGCAAATTTTCATTGAGAGAGAGGCGTTCTCTTCCCGATATTTTATAGCTCCTCGCGCATGCCATCACTCAATTTCAATCTCTCTGTATGTTGGATATCTTGCGCACGACCGTGGAACAAACCCTCACCCAACGCCTGCTCACGTGCAAGTCGCGAACTTCATCGTGAAGTTGGGTCCTCAGTTTTCTTGCCCTCCTCTCACCGATTACAGCCGTCTCTCGCACATTTCATGGGCTCGTTCTGACGTGTATATTCACGGGCTTGATTAAATTCGCTTTATGATATGTTCCATAACGAAGGTCATCAAAGCAAGGGTGGAGTCAGGAGAAACGAGCAGGTTGCGAATAGTTTAGTCGCGTGATGAGGGGAGGGTTGAGAGGAACCGGGACCGGGATATGAATAATAATTAGTGAGCGTTATCATAGTGGAGAAGGACAAGAATTTAAGAAACAGGAATGGGAGAGATGTGGATATAGTGTGAGTTAAACGTTGCTGTGACAATGTCAGGAGCAAATGCTGTAGCTACCTTCTTGACGTTTCTCCTTTCACCCATCCCCAATCTACAGTAAAGAGGCTTCGATGTACTCGCAGCTGGCACCTCGCCATCACTCCCCGCCATCGTTGCTTCGTCTCAGCTACGTCGACACCGTGTCATGTCTCCTTCGCGAGCTCGCTTGTTCCCTCTCGACGCTTCATGAAGAGTTTTCTTCCCACATGCACTTTGCTTCATCTTCCGCAATAACGACAAACAAAACGCAACAACCCGAAGACACAAGTTACCCTTCGAGATGACGAACTGGCAGCTGGTTCTCTTTACTGATGCGAGTGATTTTAGTGGTATGACGTGGGAATTCTATCTCAAAATTTGAGATATCGAGCGATAGATGCACGATATTAGGCCCTCGGTGATGATCCCGTTCACATCTCATTTGCAAGACTTACCTAGAAATAAGAGAGCCTTCAGCGGACTGCAACGTGTCCGCAGAGTACGAGCCACCTGTGGTGCTAACGGGGCCACTGATTGAAGGAACACATGTCTGGTTGTGTGACAACTACCAACAGTGAAATAATATCCCTACATTTCTTTTAATTTTACGCACAGGTAGACGGAATCATACCGTGGTATATCTTGTTTTAGAACAGGCCGTACCTAATGTATCCTCAATTTCCGGCACTCTAATTTCTAGAATCATAAAAGAAATTCACCAAAGAAGTTAAAGCGGAATTTGTACTGCGACATTAACTAAAGGCAGTGAGCAGACGAATGAGAAAGTGAAAATTCTATAACTGGTAAGATATTAACGTTATACATTTTTTAAATCTACACTGTCCATTCCTAAAAGGATATATTAAATAACTATAAATTATACTGAGATAACTGATATTTTCACTAGAAATAGTTTTGACAATAAGTGCAACTTTTGGTCATCTCTATTATGGGCCAATTCATAAGAAGTAATACTACAGCAAGCTTATTTTTTCTCTTACATTCGAAGTATTCTTACACTTCCCTCAGAGTATGTTGTAGCTCATACCTACCTTTATATTGTTCAAGAAGAATTTTCATGTCCTAATCTTCAAGAGAATGGGTGACGGAAAAATTGTAGCATTTTTACTCTTTCATGAGAAATTTTCAATATAGTGAGAAGGTTTAGAATTTATGTAACATTAATATAACACGAACAAGGATCAAACGTGAGAAAATTGTCTATACCCAGTGAAAGTACTTAGTTTGGAAAACCAATTTATTTTCATTGGAGGGGGAGAACTGTTGGACAATATTCCGTCTTGGGATGTCAACAAAGAAGGTTTTATCCGAGACGTTAACGATGCTCAATCATGGAGAAGTTCTAGAACTATTGATGAACAAGGAACACACAAATAATACGTTATATCATTTCAACTCTGAAAAGACTTTCGTCTTAAATAGAATTTACGAAGATTTGACTGATTTTCGAGAAAACCGATTTGGAGAAATTTTGACAAAATCCCTTTGAAGAAATATTATTTTCGTACACCACAATATCTTCCTTGAAAGCAACAAGCAATTGTAAGTAAAAACAATTCATAGAGATTATTAAACGATAAGAAAAGAAAAAGTGAAGAAAATATCCGAATTAAGGAATTCCATACATTTCCAAAAGTTCTATCTCACAAAGAAGTTTCTAAAAATTAATTTAATTTATGAAAATCATTTATTACTGAATCTCTTTCAAAAATACCATATCCCCAAAACAATAATGGAAATCATCTGAATCCAAACATCCATGCTCGTCGTTAGTCACATAGCACAGTCACTGCTATCGTCTCTTAGCAGTAACTCGGGACGTTAGTGATCACTGCTAACTTAATTCACTGCAGCTTTAAAACCAGCGATTAAGAGCGCCTTGAAGGGAGAGGCGACCACAAGTCCCCTCATAAGGATTTTGAACTGCTTCTGCCCCGTCTGGGTGAGTTCCCCATTCCTTGCACACCTTAACACTCTCTGCCTCTCTGTGACGTCGTTTGCAGGAGCTCCTCCCATCTCACTTGCTTCATTTATTCCTCCTCTAGCCACGTTTCCTGGTGTCTTTCGCCTTCCGTCCTGAATCTTCAGCGTCCAACCCTCATCACCTGCCGCTACTCTTCCTAGCCACTGTTCTGCGCTGGTCCGTTAGAGCACGCTGCCTCGGCTGGAGCGCCACTTGCTTCATAAATTCCTGCGAGGCCGTGAATGTTAATGAAGGGTTAATGCTCATTAGCAGCTAGAACCGTGGCCCGCGGCTGGGTGGCTGAGGGGAGAAGCAGTAGTGGTCGTGGGTGGGGAGGGGGCGGGGGAATGTCGTGTCCTTATAGGAAAAAACGTTTACTGCAGCTGCTGAGATTGCACCCTCGCAAGGAAGCTGATGTGAAGTTCTCTCTCGCTCTCTATCTCTGTTCTATGCTCCTCTGTCTGTAACTGAACAGTAGGCGGAGAGGAGAGCGCTGAAAATTGGATTCAGTTGCCCAACGGACCGCACGGTCCCTCCGCATGGAAGCTCTTGCATATTGCCCCTCGAATTCCTGGAGAGCCTCGATTATGATTGCATCACTGACAGGTTGAGTTATTTTTTGCCTCTCAGAGCGAGTTTTAAACTAAGAAACTGGTTGCCTGAAAATACGATAGGCGAGAATGTTACACGAATGTCAGTTCTGTGACTTAAGTAACATCTTAAGACAATAGAAAATGAGCCGTATTACGAAAAAAAAACTTTATTGTCAAAAAAGCAGTTGCAAACTACGTATGACCACGTGGGGGATAATAAACTAATTTAACAAAGGGACCATCCCATCAATTCCGATCAAAAACCCAATGGCAGTGGTGGATTTAATACTTATTTTAACATATTTAAAAATACTATCAAAAGTTTTAAAAGAATCAATATGAAGTTGTCTTTGACAATCTTCAAAGTGTTTAACATTTCAATCTACATTGAACTCAAGCATGTAAATCACTGTACTACTTGTATAGTCTGTTCCTTCTTTTTAGAACTTGTCAGTAATACAATGGAAGTATATGATGACTCTTATGCGAAGACAGTATTTATGAGATAAATTTCAAGAAATGAGTCTTCTTAAGAGTATTATAAGTACGAGTATTATGAGTAATATAAATCAAAATATATAACCAACATAAAAGTCAAAATGCGCTATAGCATTTTCTTAGTAACATTGGTTGATGATTTTCAACACTAAATAGAGTAAGTATTTTTGCTTGTATCGATTTTTGAAATAGTTTGGTAATTTCTGTTAATACATTTTTTGTAGCATTTGTAAATGGGAAATGTAGCGTGCTATTGAAGCTTATCTACATGGAGCGATAGGAGGTAAGAGTTGGGTCGTAGACTATTGTTAGTACGTGGACCGGTTAGCTAGGTTTACCAACAACTTGATCCAGTAGAAGTAGTTAGGAGTAGTTAGAGTTATGGATACTAGGAACAGTAGGAGGTCGAAAGAAGAAGGATTCGATTTTCAGTAGTTAGAGGTATGTGAACTGGGACATTCATGTGAAAACTGCAAATATTTTCTGACCCCACCGGGAATTGAACCCGGGATGACAGTGCTGAGGAAGAACGCTAGCACCTGAGCCGCTGGACGGGCGCTACCAATATTGAAGAGAAAAAAAGGTTGGGACGAGAACGCCGACCGTGGAAACCTAAGACTACACAGAACATTCCAAGGGAAAACAATTTCGATGAGAAAATGTGAATTGAAAGCCAATAAAATTATATTTAAACAAATAATGTTCCATATCTTAATAATTACTGCCCGATTATAAAATAAGTTCAGTTCTTAGTTTTTAATACCAATAAGAATAATATAACATATAGTTTCATTTCAATTGATTATACCAGAAAATTACAATGTATTAAAAGTTACTTTAAAATGTAATGTACATTCACTACAGTAGAGTTCACTGCAATAGGTTCACTACAATACGCCCTCTATAACATTTTTCATGTTTCAAAATTTACTGAATAACAAACTTTTTACTAAACTAAGAAAATGTTAATATGAGGTGGTAAAGACGATTTGTCTGAGAATCACAACCTTTTAAAAATTCATGCGGTTTTAAAGTACTAGAAATGGCGCCATTGGCTCGTCACAATGCACGTGTATATGCGAGTCGTTAATTGCTTTCATGGCAATATATTATTTATATTATATATCAGTTCCAAAAGGAAAGCAAAGATACTTCATCTTGCGTACTAACTTATATTATAAAATCATTTAAAGAATAGCAGATTTAGATATTTCAATAATAATGGCACTATTACACACTGTCTTCCCGTATTGACCTTCAAAAATGTTTAACGTGTGTAGTAACTTCCAGAGTCAAGGATAAAGGAATTTTTCGTAAAGGACAAAAAAGGGAAAAATTACCCAGGGAATATATTAGTTAAAAAAAGTTTTTAAAAATTAATGTTCATAAAGTGTATCATTTTAACTGAAGCTTCCTCTAAGAATAAAATGAAGGGAAATAATTGCAATGAACTTGAAAGACTTAAGGAAAGAGGAAATAATCATAGAAGACTTAAAGATAGAGGAAATTTTCCATTGTATATCTGTAACAGTTTTCAGTATTTGCATAGTTGCAGAACTTAAAAAAAGCCTAGGTTATTTTGATAAAATCCACAATGTTGAAAGTAGAAAGGAAACACGGAGCTATGCAATGATAACTTTTGTTTCACGCAATTTCCATAATAGTGAAAATAAATGTATAATTAATGCACTTGACAATAATGTATTAGTTAGTAAATAAATTACTTAATTCATGCATTGTCTTATATGCTGAACGTCAAATATATGTTATTTGATGATAATGCATTCAAAATATTAGGACCGGTTTCAGTCGTTACTGGAATATACAGCACTTGCAGTTCAGCTGTAGTAATGCAATCGTTCTTGTCGGTTTGTCACCCGCTCAGCAAGTAACCGGCATGTAGTGGAAGAGTGACGAAAGATTGCCTCAATAGAGTTAATCGTTCATATTATCGTACGTAATTTAGTGTCATTCAATTTAGCTTTTTATTACTATTTTTTTTCTCTTATTTGTATCTTCGTAAAATGTATGAATAAAACCACATTACACATTGTAATGTTTTCACGAATACACTTTTCGAAAGAGGTTTCATTGACCATGGCTTATTGAAACCTTTTCCGTATCTTATTTCTAGGAAAACAAATCATTAAATGCAGTAACTTAATAATTTCCGCTCCTTGCGCAGGCACATACTAATGACAGAAATTATCTGCATACCCATTCCAACAGGATAGAAAATATGAACTAGTAGCGAGTGTTACTGTATACGTTCAGTTTCAATTCAATTTATCCTATAACTTGCATCATCCTGGCGCATTTGCGAGTTCATTCGCATCTCCCCAAATGCAATTCACATACACAGTTTCACGGTGCGTTTTCATGCCACAACAGGGAATGCCTTGTTTTATGTATTCGCGCAGTCTGCTCCTGTACTCACAGAACTAAGCTCCCTTCATAAGGTAACCAAAATCGCTGGTGTGTAAGTTCGAAACCATGCTAGTCTCTTGTTTACGTTATGCGATGTATTGATAACGCACATATGTGAATCATCGATGTTCCATATCAGATCGATAGCAAATTGTGGAGAAGGAGCTAATAACAAAAACTGTCTCTAATGATTGATACCAGGAACTAATCCCTTAATTAATTACTTTATTAAAATAGCTTTTTCTCCAACTTATCACCGCGCAATTGCATACCCACTTCAGTATTCGATTTCTTTAATACCAAAAATTGGAAACTATTCAAATTTTGTAAAATAACTTTGAAAAATATAGTAACAATGAAGGGTCACAAACTGAGTAATTCACCATATCTTAACATTGTCGAAACATAACTCTAAAGAATTTTCATGCATTAAAATCCTCCGACAGAAACGTGATATCATATCAAGCCAATCAAACGCTCCGTGAACATCATGAATATATCCTATTCACGCCACCGCTTCCTGTCCCCACTCTCGATATCCAACAAAAAACTATGTATTTTTAAAGTTCGACCCTCTGAAGAAGGAGTCACATTATTTCAAGAATTACGCTCCAAATACCCAAACTTCTCACTTTTATGTAATAGATAATTTACAAGTTGTATGTAGAGTTGTTTCATTTTCAAGTCTCGAGAACGGCGCGAATGATTTTGATGAGATACGAGGAATAGAGGTGTTTTGGGATGAAAAGGTGATCTAATATCTCTCTTCCGGGTGAAATCATTTCAGTACAATTTAAAGACAAATCTCGACAAGTCCGCAAATGTTACCCGCCTGATAGCCAGTCTCATAGAGATTTATCAGTTACACAAGCTACAAAAACGGTTCCAATCTTGAAAATCGAACCATGTGTTAGACTGAAATGCAAGTTTCAAGTCCAATATAGTATACAGATTTGTGTCCATTGCCCTGACCAGAGAAGAGGTGGAGAGGTTTTCTCTAACTAGTCTCTGCTATCTCCGGTGTCTGTCGATAGAAACAGCCTCGACAGTCTTGGCGCTTTTTCGTGAGACGCGGTGCTCGAGACTCCTCCCTCGACCCTGTCACGAAGCGCGGACCACCGCTCGGGTCGCTGGTCTCAGGAGGCTCTGAGCGCGCGAGTCAGCAGCCGCTTTTGCTACCTGTTGCCGGTGCAGCGAGCGATGGCAGAGGTGGCGTTACGAGGGTGTGGTGTTACGAGGGGAGGGTGGCACATGCCAACGGTGGGGGTGGGCTCCGACTCGCTGAACCGCTCCGCAGCCGCCATCGGCGTCGGGTCGCGTTGGGACGGCAGTGGCGGCGACGGCGCGCGCACAATTTGGCGGCGCGATAATGAATCTATGTTCGCAGCTCGGGGCGGCGGTTGCTTTGCTCTAAATGAACTAAACACTTGGGGCATAAATTCAACTGGTCGATGTGCCAGGTGCGCAAGTTACGTGTACTCTGGCAGAAACACGGCGAAAGCGAAGCGGTGCAGGGACGTCGACGACGAGTTGGGTGGTATGGCAGGGATGCGAGGGATGAGTCGCAGTACGTTCACCTACATGATTTCGGATTGCCGTGAGTCAGGGAAATGAAGAGAAGAGGAGAGTGGAGGCTCAACTTTCGGGTTAATGTCGAGGAGGAGCAAAATAGCTTCGGGTGGTCAGAGAGTGTATGAAACTTCAGAGGGGCGAGATGTGGGTCGTTGAAAGACGAGGCGATATCTAGTTACCCCGGTGCAGGCTGGCATCCACCCACAATCTTGGTGCCGCGCCGGTTGTCCCTGGGGCAAACATGCGCTCGCATCATGTGCGCCCGCAGTCGACAGCAAAACACGGCATGTCACAGTTTATTTAACAGTACAGAAACGCATTAGCCAACGTCCACCAACCACCTCCCGCCACTCTTCCGTCTGCCGTAGTGGTTAACTGCTATTCGAACGCGACCGTTGCTGATGGGTCCTGCGCCCTCGAGTACCCACCCCATCTTCCCACTCTCTCTGAGCCCCACCCAACATCGTGCCATCTCTCTCACTTTGCGCTAGCGCTTCATCGATTCGCCGCCACAGAAGACAATCTTTCTCGATTCTCTCCATTTTATGCAAAGCTTACTCGCTTGCAAGTTGAGTGCTGGGCGAATGGAGACGATCTCGGGATATTGTTTGCTTACCAGAGCGCCTCGTTGCTTTGCTCGTGAGTTTTCTAGCAAACATTTTTAGGGTGATGTCGTAAGAGTTCGTAAGGTCTCGATGTACGACGCTCCGATCAATCAATCGATTTTATGTGAGTCGTTATTTCACTTTCATCATCTTAACTGCACAGCGGAATTGTTTGAGAAGATGGATGTATTCATTCGATGAAATATACTTGTGGTTAAGTTTTAATGCATTTGGAGTCCTAGTGAACATACAATCAATTTCACAAACACGTTTTAATTACACGGAATTATCAGAAAAATGGTGCATTCGCCAGGGAATACGTATTTTGGGTAAACAAAATACAATTACATTGAAATCTACATCGCGTTTCACTGACGAACTAGGAAAAAAGTTACAAATTATATTCAGTAGAGATACGCAATTTTAGAAGAGTTCATTTCTTTAGTAGAGGTACATTAAATAAAACATTTGCTATGATTAACCACATAACTGCCGCGCAAATTAAAAGTCCTAAAGTTATTGAATTTAATACAAATACGTATTAAGGACTTATATAATTTGTTACACTCCTTTCATAGAAATTTGCAAGTAAGTAAAATGACTCACAAAACACTTTACAATTTAATTAAATCTTCATAAAGTATTTCCAATTCAGCCAGATTATTCAGTCAAGAATTTAAAGGATTTGATGCGTATATTGCTGTTGTATTCTGATTCGTATAATTTAATATAGTTTTGAATGTAGTATTTTGTCTTTAGAGTTACCGAAGTTAAAGATGTTTATCTGCGCACTGTCATATTTCCAAAATGTTATACGTTCATGAACCACACCACCGTCTTTGAGTAACCACTAGACTACAAACGACTCTCTAAATTTTTAATATAGAAATGTTTCACTTCGATTGTCGTCGGAATTCTCTCAAGCCTTATGCCCTCCGATAATCTCGCAGAGTAAAACAAACATTTTACTTTTTCGGGAGAAAATTTACACTAGCAATCCATGATCACGAAGCGTCAACTTACAAAACTTTTCACGCAATAGTGCGATCACATCTGATGGAAGCAATAATGACGAATATTGCGAAGCTGTCATAGGTCTTATTTATTGGTAAAGTAAGTACTTTTGTAATTTTTTTTCTTTACCCTTCCATGATTTCAGTCATATGTAAGATCCTTTCTGAAAAGTGTTACTTGGAGCAAAAATTTGTCTACTTGCTGCGTACATCATTCTTGTGGTATGTACATTCCTTTTCCAGAAGGAGATGGAGCGCTTCAATCAGTAACTATATGATCGTAGTCTCTCCAGAAACAGACGGAAGAATTTTTAGTTATTACTTCACAATGTGTGCATGAGAAGAGTTTCTATTTTTTAGAGATTTCTTTTGAGAGTACACACTCATATTTTAGTCAGAATCTTCTTTTAAGGTTATTTTGCACACGACATTCTCAGCATCTTGATTTGAATTAAAATTAGAAACAAATTATAATTCAGTAATTTAAATATGTGGCAGAATTGTAATAAAATTATTACTATATGTAATTCAAATATTGGTGGCTATATTGTACTAAAGGATATATTCTAATGAATAACTAAGTATTACCACTGATATGCACATACCAAAACCTTCATGAGTGATTTATATGCGTCAGCATATTTCTACTCTCTTGACAGATAAGATGGTAACATTTCCATCCTATTTCTGTAATTTTATCTTCTGCAGTGTCTTCTTTCGCCAGTTTCATTTGCCATGCACATGTAAATTTTTCATAGCAGTGGAGTGAAGAAGTATTCGTTCAAGTTGAATAGCACTTTGTAATTTCGCTTAAGCGGCAATTGAAAGAAGCAAGATAAAGATAAATAGAGTTTCTTATTTCAAATGATTATAAACGTAAGTGTAATATTCGGATAAGAATATCAAATTTATGATTTATTTAATGCTCGTGTAACTGTGTATTTACATAAAACGCAAATTTATAATACGCGCCCATTTATGTCACTCTTATAATTCAAGGAAACTTAACAATGTACATTTATTTACTGAATTCATGTCAAGAAGCTACTAAGAACAAAATGTATGTACCAGTTTCATTCACATAAATAGACATACATATGTGCATTATAAAAACATATTCTCTCATATAAATATATATGAAACACGAAAAATTTAATACCTTTTTTGATGGCGAACAGCGTTTGTAAGAGTATTTTTTCTTTTCTTTTTCCTCAGACCAGGTGGTAGAAAGGAATTTATATCTTTCTCTGTATCAAAGCCTGTGGCGTTTGGAAGCATTATATAGAATGCAGATGATCCCCGATAATCTCTGGGCGCTGCGTGCGTCCGAAGCGGATATTAGTGAGTCACGTTGAGACTGGTGAAACTTTTCCACGGAGTGTCAGAGAAACGTTAATGAAGTGTGAAATCACAGCTCCTGGGGTGTAAATGCAGTGTAAATTGAAGCATCGAAATAAGGGTAATCCGGGTGTGTATACGTCCACACTCCGTCTACACTTCACGTACTATCCGGTTAGGTTGTTCTATCCGATTAGCTTGTTCCTCTTCTTCCACATAACGCACTCGCAACGCTGCATATCGCACAACTGCAGGTTGACGTTGTTTTGCTGGATCCACGAACGCATCAACCTCTAATTTTATGTGGATTAGGAATGGGTTTAAAAAATAATGTACGATACGTATTTAGAGCGTGTCCATGTTCGTTTAGAGCACATTCAAGGCACAAAAATTAGTTACTACTAGTATCGTGTGGTTAAGCAGAATGCAAGGATGATTCGAAACTAGTTTTGGCTAACAAAAGCTCAAGTGGACATCGACTGAGGAAACAGGACAAATGAAAAGAGGAATACTAATCTACACAAATAAAAGAAGCCACTGTGGAGATTGGAGAGAAGAAACATGAAGTACGATGCCGTACTCATGAGAAAAAAACAGAAACGATTGGTTAAACCTAAACGGACGAAATTTGTGAAACGAGTCTGAGACTTTTGGTTCCACCTCGTTTATACGGACGTTTATACGGACGTTTAGTGTTTGTGGACGTGATGGAACGACGTCGAAAGGGACGAGGGAGATAGTGGCATCTGGTCGTCAGCAGCGCATCTGCAAGAGGTAATGAAGTTGACGAATATTCTGTCAAGTCTCATGTGCTATAGACGGAGACCATGATGGTGCGCGCACAAACGGAGCAAAAAGAGAGGAAGCGATGAATGGGGTTACGATGTGGCACAATGGAACGAGAGGAGTGGAGGGAGAAGGCCTGTGTTTGGCCAGGATCACAGGGTTTGCGTGTTCGCAGACCTCTCAGCTACTGTGAAAAAGCAGAAAAAAGAGAAAAAGTAACTTTCTCACCGTACTCCTCGCTCTTTCCTGTGGCTAGCGTGTTCCTTAACAGTGTAAACACCAAAGAGCTTAGTTTTTGAAACGTAGCTCTATTATCTCTGCTGACTCTTCGCGATCATATTGCCGAGTTGTTAAAGTATATTGAAAATATTTGAACAGTGATAAAATTGTTTGTACCTTGAAAGCCATTTTTGATAACTGTATGTTATTTTCCTATTTTTAAACAGATAATTAAATTAACTGACTTCTACTTAGTGTTAATTAACCTTCTGAGTGGTTGAAACTGATAAATGAAATTGGATCGTCAATCTAAGAGCTATAAGTGCTCACATTATACCGGCATTTTAGTTTATTTAAACGGGTAACAATTTCATTACCGAGGAAGTAGAAAGGAATAAAATGAGGAAGGAGAAATAGCACAGTCTCCGTGACACCTTTACTTACAGGCGAAACGGAGAACGCAAATAGAATAATAGTCTATTAGAATTGACTCTCCAGCTACATTGAAAATCTACCCCAATCTAAATCAGAGCGCATGACCTCCGCAAAAGAGACTTTGGGGTAAGCTAGACACTGAAGACGGTTTTTCCTGCATTGGACAAACATTATTGAATTAAATTTCATCCGAGTAATGAAATCAAAGTTACAGCTGCTCAGATCATAGCAGTCACGAAACTTCACGACCCATGAAATGAGTTTCAATTCTATTCCTTTTCCCCAAGTATTGTGATGCACCAATCAGGTCCCTCAAGATCAATAAAGAACGGGTTAAGTCTGTTCTTTCTGTTCCGCGATCATTGTTTTATTTTTTGTTAAACAATGAATACGACTGGTCGTGCTTCATAATGGTGTGGTGAATAAAAAAGAAAAGCATTTTAGGAGGACTTTCATTTTTCTTATTTAATTATAGCGTAGAAACGCCGATTGCCACCAAATGTTGCGATCGGGTATATTTTGAACCGCCATTATGAAAGTTGATGAACCTCGTCATGTTGACGTCATTACTTCCGTAACCTTGGTCCGAATTTTTATTCTTTTATTTTAAATATTGGTACACAATTTAGGATGACATTAGTTATGAACTGATATTCAGACGTGGAACAAATTGATTGCTTCACGCGGATCACAAGAGATATACTCCTGTATTGCAAGAGTCTTAACATCGAAGTATATTACCGTGTATAAAGACGCTTGCATGGGGCAGATTAGAAATTGGAGTTTGTTTGTGTCTCATGAAATTGCTTCAAAGCAGTGATAACACTGAGAACTGGAAAATGTTTACCCTCGAGTAAGGAAAGGAAGACGGACATTCTAGATTTTTAACCTTGCATTTTACCCATCAACCTTGCTAACTTCCAGGGACAGGACGGTTGAAATAAAGGGATAGATGATGCATGGCCTCAGGATATTGTTAATGTTGAACGCAATAATTTTTGTTTATTCTGATTGAAATTTTTCATTATAAAGAATAAATAATGTGACTGAATTACTCTCAGCGAATCGAATACAAAATATAATTTGTGACTAAAAATAAGGATTTCTTTCTTTCAAATTACATCGTATTAACGTTTCTTCAAAGGCGAAAAGGTGCAAAACATCATCCCTTTAAATTATAAAACTGCATAAATTATTTTAAAAGATAATCACATTTAAAGAGACATCTTCTAACAATGTAAAACAAGAAACAAAAATTAATAATTAAACGTCATTCTTGAGTCATTTACTGTAATGAATCTACCAAAATGTTTCCCGGAAAGAACCAAATATGAGTTACCCCACTTTCCGTTTAACTCCATCATATAAAAAATCTTTTGCGTCATTTCATTATCACGATGTCACTTTGTTTAAAATTTTTTACATTATTATCTCATTTAAACAGGTTTACGATCATGTTAGATGAAACCTGACAACAAATCGAATAAATGTTATATACCGAATGTTATGAATAATATTTTAAAATACCGAATGATTTTGGAGAATAAATACGTTTCTAGTTTTAACGTAGCATGGGACTATTCACGGTTGGTCTATTTTCATCTCTTAGCATTCCGTAATTTCTATATCGGATTACACCAAATTGTATTACGTTCCTATTCACTTCGAAAAAAGGCATGACCATACATTCCAAATAAATATATTTTTAATTCTTAAAGTGAAGACAATAGTACTGCTAACTTAACTCCATAACAAATCAACCTTTGAAAAACAAAGACCATTACATAAACATGTTGCGTGAAATATCTTTTAAGCAGTGAATGGAATATACTAAGAGCTATTCGTTTCATCTCAAAGCCTTCCTCTCTAACACGCAGTGGATCGCGTAAATTTTGGCAAAGGAGATTCCCAGAAAGAGATGGCAAAGGCCACCGCCGCCATCGAGAGACTACGAAGAGAGAACTTTGGCGACGAAATATGACAATTGGATTCTGTCGGCTCAGGCCACAGAACGTTGAGTATGGAAGTGAAGAGGCCATTTATGGGAAGTGTCTCCGTAACTTTTTGTTGTTTTTTCGCTTGTTAAATAAATGCTCATGAGGGAGCTGCTAAGGCTGTTAAAGAAATGAACTTCAAGTCGCTCAACTTACCTAATTACTCGCGGTTCCCACGATGGAAAAAACATATTCAAACAACTAGGGAGCTTTACTATTTGCAGCTACATTCTGTGTACGTTTAGTTGAGTTTTAAAACTCAGGAGTATGAAAACATGTTAAAAGGAGAACTCAACTAAATGAATTCAAACATTTAACTAATTACTTTGATCAAACTACGTTTTCTTAAAAAAAAAAGAATATCAGCTAAGAAAAATTTGGTTAATTTTCATAATTATATAGGTTAATTTTCTTAATTTCTTTCATTATTACGTAAACGATCATATTTCAAAATACGAATACTTACATCACTTATGCCACACACAAGCTACTTTACTGTGATCAATACAAAGTTTAACTGGCACATTAGTTGCAATTAAATCTACTTAACTTAGCATAATTTTTATCCATTTCTTGTGATATATCTTTTTTATGAATTAATGAATTAGACCATGCATGTCATTATTGTATCCCCCAGTCCAATTTATTTGCATCAAGGAAGAGCTAGAATATTTAAATCCTTAAATAAATAATTACACGAACTTCCCGGAATATTATCTTTTATATCCTTAAAGTATAGATGCTTTTTGTAGAATGTCCTCTAAACATAATGCCGTTTAGTAAATTTGAATAAATATTTCTAAAATACACGCAGTGGTAAATATCACAACATTACTGCAGTTCGTACAACATAGCAAAATGTATTTAATTATGAATTTGGATTATCAGAGCGACCATTCAATAGGATGTTTTCTTGAATAGGAAGAAAACTAAGAATATTGTCTCCTTAAAGGTTTTTCTTTAGGTTCTGTTTATCGAATTTGATACTTACACAAGGAAATTGGTTGACAGTGCTTGCTAATGTGAAAATTAAGAGTTTTCATCACATGATAACCATGTGGCATGATTTTCCTAAGAGTTTTAAAAGAAATAGTGGAAGGAAAAATACCACAAAATAAGAAGTAAGAACTTAAATTTTTCAATATTTAATTCTTTGTGAGGGTGATTTAATTCTTTTTAGAAATATAGACCTGTCAAAAACAATAAATTTATTTAATTGCCGACGTTTCAGAAAACTTATTTTCTTCTTCAGGGCTGTAGACACTAGGCTGTAGGCTGTAGACATAACATATTTTTTTCATATGGGTGATTCTTTTCATATTCGTTTTAAGGTATTAACTGTCTTTAAGATATTAATAGGGTTCCTGATGCGAAACACTGCTACTCATCTCCCATTGCACATTTCTCTTTGTTCACATCTCCAATATTTTCTTGTCGTATCCTTATAAGTAGAGTGGATATAGTACATGAAACTTTGATAAACTAATTCTGGATTGCGAATTTTATACTTAATCAAGAATGTCATTTCAACATTTTTGAACCATAGGTTCCATAAAACCCCCAACAAATTCCTAAATCAGTTGATGCTTACAGTACAGTTGCTTTATCAAACATACATCATACAGGATTATTTAACATTTAAAAATTGTACCAACGGAGCAACAGAAAGGTGGACAAATTAATTACAGGTCCAAAAATAGCAATGGACGAATAGCCAAAGATGAAATTTCTATCGTCTTAAGATCATAGTGGACGTAAGATTCGTTGAATAAAGGGTACCGTGGACAAGAAGATACATGGACGAAACGTCCGCTCATCCATTCAAGGATTCATCAAGTTGAAAATATATTATACCTCTTTTCAACGCGAGTAACATCAAAAACATTCACCAACCGAATGTCGTCTTTGTTTTTTGAGATAATCTACGTTTTACATTTACGAACTTGAAATAATAACGAACGTTTATTTTCTGTCCATCAACTTAAACATACATTATTCATATCATTCATTTTGACGTCAATTGTTATAAGGATTTGGAGAAAATCTCTACAATTCTTCACTTCCATGATGTAATTTTTATTTAATTTTCTGAATCGAGTAACACTAATGTTACCATCCATTGTTATAGTGAGCTCTTCACAAAAAATATAAAAATTATTTGTCCATAAAAGATCGTAAGTTTTTAATTATTTATTTAATTATATTATAGTTAAGTTTCATTAAAATAGAATAGTTCTACAATGACACATTATATTCTAGTTTCTTCTCGAAATACAATAAGTTATAAAAATTAAATGTTGTTCAGACATAACTTTCAAATCATCTAATAGGAGAGTTAGATTTCTCAAAACAAATAGAAAAGAATCCCCCCAGTCGTCACGATTCTATAATGTGAAAAAACCCACAAAAATATTTTAATTCCTTTGTTGCAAGCTAAAACGACCTCATATTTCAGAAAATTTCTTCTTTGTCACTTCTTACATGTGCATGCCAGCGACACGTGTCAAAGACTTAAAACACTAAAAAACTTTACACAATATTAAAACATATACATGAAATTACAATGTTTTGTCTCATGTATGAGACTTTGTCAGGTGACTAAAGCACTGATAAAGTCTCATGCATGAGACGCAACGATTTTATGTTTTAATATATTGTTTAATATATGTTTTAATTCATGTTTTAATATATTGGGTAAAGGTTTTTAGTGTTTTAAATCTTTGACAAGTGTCGCCGGTGTGCACATGTAAAAAGTGAAGAAGAAGAAATAGTCTTCAATATAAGGTCGTTGTAACTTGCAACATTATTAGAAGCAGACGTATATAAAACTAATTCAATATTTTAATTCATCATAGCTATCTTAGAGATATTATCTAGAGCCCTCTAAATAAGAATAATGGAGAAAGTAATTAATGTGGCTTTCCTTCTCTTTGCGCTGCATCCAAGATCGTTGGTTTATTCAAATTCACATCTTGCAAACGAGGATTTTTATGCCTTGAACCCGGTTTAATTTTAATGGACTACATGAATCTTGTTAGCAGCATAATATATTTTTAACCATGTGAGAACAAAAACATGGCTTTTCTCTTCGTGGTGGCCCTCACCGTCCTCCAAGATCCACTTGAAGTGTTCCTCCCATGTAGCCTCGGGTAAACCACAGTTGCCAACGTACTACATTATGCACGGTCACCCTAAGAACGTATTTTGCCAAGATTGCCCTTACGTCAGGGTGTTTGTTTGTCCCAGTTCATGCGCGACGCGCTGTTGTAAGAGGGTATTACCTCCGGCGCAATGGCGATGACGTTGGCATCGAAAGACAAGAGATGGGAGGGACGCACTACGCTAGACTTCACTGATGTGAGTCACTGTGGACGGAGAGAAGATGACGAGGATATGACAAAGCCCAGGAGACAAGGATAATGAAATTGAAGTGAGGAATAGAAATAAAGGGACATTGAAAATAAAAACGAGAGACATATCTTGGACGGGAAAAGTATGAGAAACAATGGACTATCATTCATCCGTCAATACGGACGCGCTGACATCTGCCCTGCCTTCTTTAGTAGACACAGGAATATCTTTTTCAGATCTTTAAGAGGTAATACCTCCTTTTAAGGTTTCCAGGAATAAATTTATTTTCACGCGTGAAATTCAAGGGTAATATTCAGCACTTTCTTGCATTTACAATTAGTATTTCTATGTCTTTACAATCATGAATTAGCTTTAACGCTGTAATTAATACAACACAGAAAAATAACTTAAATGTTGAATGAAGAAATATTAAAATAAAGACTGCTTTGCTTCGAATAATCAGAAATAGATATATAATCAGATAAGACAATTTATTAAACGCGGAATTACGAGATCAAGGAGGAGAACCTTGATCTCGTAATTTCCTGTTTTGCATTTATAAAAAACAGATTGAGAATACGTGAGCACAAACCATTTAAGATCTGGAACACTTTTTGCGGAATGACACAATTGTTAAATACCACCAGAAATATGAAAAGTATAAAAATAAAGCGTAACAATAATTCAGGAATAGAAAACCTAACATTGTATCCTAATTACAACTGAATTAAAGAGCAAAAATAAGGTTTTGGCATTGCGAAACTTGGAGTACTGGAGTACAGTTTTTGCATACGTGAATGGACAAGAGAAGAAATCAGGGTTTTAGACCGGAAAACAAGGCAGATGCTGACAACACATGGAATATTGCACCCTAAATCAGATGTAGACAGAATTTATGTACATCGTAAAGATGGAGGAAGAAACGTGAAGCAAATCTACATATCTTATCAGAATCCACCAGAATTCCATTTTAGTAGAAAATAAAAATTATGAACTAATTATGTAAGTGCTACAAATCCAAAACGAGACTTGAGGAATAATCAAAAATGTCGTAAGAAATATGTGAGGATTACAAAATTGTCAACTAGAGGAAATCTCACTGAATTCGGGAGAACAAATTGTTAAAGCTGATACGAAGAAACCTTCTCAAGAAAACATAAAAATACATGGACAATATCTGAAGGGGATACATGAACCCAATGTAGATACGAGAAAAACTCATGGATGCCTGAGACGAGCGAACATGAAACCGGATAACGAGACACTGATGATTCCAGCGCAAGACCAAGTTCTTAGAACCAGGAGAAACTCGTATTCACTACTTGTTCACTACTGATGACAAATGAAGGTTATGTCAGGCTCACTCTGAAACAATTTATTACATAGTTTCTGGATGCCCTCTGCTAGTAAAGCATGAATACATAAAGAGACATTACAAGGTATGTAACTACGTTCACTAGGAGATGTGCAAAAATCTAGGTTTGCCAGTTTCAGAAATATGGTATAAACACGAGCCAAGGGAAGTATCAACCACAGAGGATATCACGGTATTATTTAATCAATAAATCCACTCCGACAAATACATCCCTGCCAACAAACCGTATAATGTTATAAAGTACCTGAAAAACAGAACCTGCTTGCTGATTGATACAGACAACTACACCGTTTATTCATTCAAAAATTTCCTACCACTAATGTGACTGAAAAAAGAATAGCCGACCAAAGAGGAGCAAAAGTTACCAACAACCATATCCACAATGCAATTTTGAGTCAATTACAATCAGAGGTGGAGTTGATAATGCGAAAAAAGCATCAAGATGTGACAGCAAATGAAAACCTCGAATCTTTACCTTTTGTGGACCAAGTGAACTGCTCCACTGAACAGGAAACTAATCGTGATCCATATCCACAATCACATCCAAACAATTCATTTCACCAATTGAATGAAATCCTAGTCGATAATTCAGAGCATGTAAACTAAATAGACGAAATCCGTCATACTTTAAATAAGTATCTCTTACAATATTCAGGGCTTGACCCCACTAAGAGACCAGCAATTTCACGACAAGGCAGTTCAAGAAATTTTTCCCGCATAATACAAACCATCAACGACAGTGTTCTACCAGAATATTTCTCTCTCATTCGTTCTTTTCAGCAAAAGCATTTGCTCATCTAATGTGCTGCATTGACTCCTGTCACATGCAATGGTTCCAAAATACGTACATAAACAGAAACTACAGAACCAACTGGAGATAAACCAATCCCAAAATGGAACATGAGGCTTATCACGAGAATTGAAAAGATCAGGAAATACATTGCTCGTCTTTATCAGGCCACGAGGAAAAATGTAAACAAAAATCTGCAAAAGAAAGTCTTACAAATATTTTATAGAAACAGAATTCATACCAAATTTGATAGAAACATTGAGAATGAGATTATGGATACGCTCAAGCAAAAACTTAACGCATTAAAAACCCGACTTAGTAGATACAACACATCCGTTCGCAGGAGATTTCACAACAGGTTATGCAAATTGAACGAACGGAACTTTTACACAAGAATTCAGAACAAACGACGAACCACACAAGTAAAAACACTGATCAATGTCACCCCAACCTCACAGAAGTAGAGAAATTCTGGTCATCGATATGGTTAAACTGTGAGACACACAATAGAGATGCACCATGGATCAATGATGAGATTACATTGGCTGTATTGACACAATGTTTATTCGTGAATTTTCCATTGAAACTTTTAGGAGTGTCATAAATTACATACATTATTGGAAAAGTCGAGGAAGTGACTATTCAAAATTATTGGTTCAAAAAGTTCACCTGCCTCCATCCCTTGATTTGACATTACATGAATAAATTTGTAACCAATCCACAAATAATGCCAAATTTTCTTTTAGAAGGAAGAACATTTCTATTACCCAAAGGGGAAGAAAGTACCGATCCTGCAAAATATACTCCAATTACGTGCCTCCAAACTTTTTATAAAATCGTGACATTATGAATAGCGAGTTAATTAGGACACATATGGAGCAGAATGAAATATTAACTGAGGAGCAGAAGGGATGCCGGAAGGGTTCCATAGGTTGTCAGGAACAACGGTCATTCTAAAGCAAACCCAACTAAAAAATAGAAACTTATTCTGCAGCTATATTGATTGTGAAAAAGCATTCGACTTAGTCCTGCACTCTTGGCTTCATCAAGTCCTTGAAATGTACAAAATAAATCCAATTCTCATTAATTTTCTGAAGGCAATAATGGAAAAATGGAATACAACCATTAAGTTCAGAATAGGCAGAAAAATTAAAACTACTGGAAGAATTAACTTTAAGAGAGGCATATTTAAAGGAGATTCACTCAGTGCTCTTTGGTTTTGCATTGCCCTAAACCCACTCTCTAATCTCCTGAATGGTACGAGGTGTGGGTTTCAATTAGAAGCTGCAGAACAACAAAGCCACAATATCACTCATCTATTGTAAATGTATGATATTAAAATATATTCATCATCCTCAACCAAGCTTAATCGCACTAGAAGAAACACTCAATACGGATATTAGATTGAGACTTGATACCGATAAGTGCAGAACATTGGCCATTTCGAAAGGAAACATTAAAAGAGAACCTTATACAACAAATGACAATGAAATTATTAAAGGAATGGAAGAAAATGAATTGTACAAATATCTGAGACTACAACAATCTAGATGCATAAACCATACATGCATAAAAAAGCAACTAACTGAGGAATTTGAAGACTGAGTCGAGAAATTAATGCATACAGATTTAAATGGCCGAAACTCAACAAAAGCAGTTAATTCATTTGCCATTTCTATCCTCACGTATTCATTTGGAGTAGTTTCATGGACACTAACAGATATAGAAAACCTCCAGCGAAAAGTCAAGACCATCATGACAAAGGACACCACAGGAGCTCAAATGTAGACAGACACAGTCTGCCTCGCAAGGAAGGAGGAAAGGGCATAATCCATTTGAAGAACCTACACAGTTCACAAATAAAGCAACTCCGAGCTTTCTTTCACAAGAGGAACGAAGAATTTAACTTTTAGAAGACCGTATGTACAGCTGACATGAAATATTCTCCTTTAAACTTAGCAGACAACTCTCCACACGTTGAAATCAGTCAGATAATTAGCCAATGGAAATCTATATACCTCATGATCTAGATGAGCCTCATGACGACAAAGCTGCGTCGAACGCCTGGCTTGCGAAAGGGGATCTATACTCGGAAACGGAGGAATTTCTCATGGCAATTCGAGACTAAGTTATAAGCACAAAAAACTATAGAAAATTTATATTGCAAGACACTGACATAGCAGATAACAAATGTAGGAGATGCAAAATTAAACGAGAAACTATACAGCACTTCACAGGAGGATTCACTCTATTAGCACAGACAGATTACATCCACAGACACAATCATGTTGCTAATATTATCCATCAGAAACTCTGCGGGAAATATGGACATTGTCCCGTGCGACACGTACTTCCCAAAATCCATTTCAGAGAACAGCAGGTATAAAATTTATTTTGATAGATCAATCTTCACGGACAAGACAATTCATCATAACAGACCAGATATTATTCTAATAGACAAACTCAAGAAAATCATAGATATTGCAGTAACCAACACCCACAACCTACAAACTACTTACAATGATAAAATTCAAAATATGAAGATTTGAAAACAGAAATTCTTCGCTTATGGAATATGGAGTGTTTACATATAGTTCCTATAGTCCTGTCCACCATTGGAGTCATCCCTCACAGTCTACGTCTGATCATCAATCGGCTTCAAGTCCCAAAAAACATATTTCTAACATTACAAAAAGCAGCCATCCTTAATATCTGTAGAATAATCAGATTTTTAAATTGTGACATTGTTTGAGGTGAGGATGTTTGGTATATTCCGCACCTTAGCTGAATCCAACTACAAGTTGTGAAAAAAAGTTCATGAAAATAATAATAATAATAATAATAAACTGTTTTATTAAAGGAAAATACGGAAAAATAAACCTCCATTTGAAAGGACAAAGAATTGAGGAACATGTACTAACCAAACCTTTTACAGGAATGAGTACTGTCGGGATAACATTGAAACATAATGTCAAGGATAGAGAGACGCCACATTAAAGAAGCGAAAGGGGGGACATGAAGACGGTACGAAAGAATCAGAGTCCATTCTTGGAAGGCGCTGAGGATTGTTGGGAGGTGAGGAGACCTGGGGGCAATCACGCTCGCTGGGCGTCTCCCTTCCCTCCAGTTCCAAGTCATTACAGCGAAGATCCCTCTTGCCATCCGAGGGCGGGTGTCGACGAAGGAAGGCAGCGATGGTGCCTCCGCAGGGGAGTGTGAAAGCATGAACGCTCCTTGACTTGGAACCAGCTCCCTGGCTCCACTGTTCCCGCCTCCTCTTCCGCTCCCTACGTTTCGCTCCTCTCCTCGTGCATTTTCGACTCTCTCCCCGTGCGCGCAACGGCGTGCGAAGTCTGAGTAGTTGATATCTTCTCCGCCCTATTACCAGTAATTTCCAAATTAATGTAAAGGCAAGATGAGCAAGCTGTTGTGTGTAGAACGATTTGATGTGTTCTCAAAGGCACCTCGCCGCCAAGAGGGCTTCTCGTGCAATATGCTCTCCTGTTTCTAGTCACTCACTTCACCTTTTCCACCTCTCCTTTCCTCCTCACCTCTCAGACTAACTATCGTACCCTGTAAACGTCTTCAGTCACTTACGAGAGATGCCACCTAGTACACGTATACTCGGCTACATATCCTGTTCAGCAGGACCAGCACCGACCTGCGCACTAAAAGTTAAATACGTCGTACTTATACTTGAGAGTGAAAAATTTACGATTGCGGGATGATGACGAAAATTATTAGTGACATCTTACAGCGAATTTGTTTGAATTCCTGTGGTCTGTCTGTCCATTAGGTTTTGATCAGTGATTTTTATGGAACTTTCGGTCCAATATCGTTTTTATTTAACATTTAGAAATATTTAGATCATATGTAGGGAAATTTCTGTAACACATATTATAGTTAAACTTTCGAGTACTTCATGAAGACCTGAATACTTTTTTTAAAAAATTTTCAGTACAGGGTAAAAATGCTTTTGGTTCACATTTGCATGAATATAGAAAACTTAATTAGTAGTATGTCTAGAACAGGGTTGTCAACGGGAGTCTGTGAGGGTATGGTGTGCTTAGGTAGAGCATGCAGTGTGTGCCGCATGTGAATTCAGTCAAATTTCCAAAACTTTTTGCTGCCTATCAGGCGGAACGGAAAATGTCGTACAGCATATTTCAGATAGAGGACAATATATTTCCTCGTCGCACAGCAGCCTCCCGTGCATGCTTTGAAGAGATATTAGCATGACAACCGCATTTCTTGACCCCTTCCCGATTGAGAATGTGAGGGTTGCTACGGAGCGCACGATTAGAACCCTACCCTGCCTATTCTGAAGGAACTACATGCTCAGGTGCCTTCACAGAACAGTTTTCCAAACCTCTATGACTCCAATTCGCGACATTTTGAAAAATGTGTTCGCCAGCATGGCGAAACAACGCCATACTAAAATTAACCTAAAATATTCTCGAAGACCCAACGCGACAGCCCAGCATCACAAAATCAACCTTGTTTGGTCGTGTGTCTCAGGAAACATTACCCCTAGAAATGTCAGGGTTTAATGATTTCGTACACATGGCACCCTCTCCCTGCTTTCCAAAAAGGACCGTAATCCACCTTCTTCTAGGTGCAACGTGTTTTGAAGGTGGTTGTAATAAAAAAAAGTATGCCGTATACTTTATATAGCTTGATAATTATAAGTTCAAATAGCAAAATCAAGAGACTTATTGAATAGAGAAATTATAAAAATAATTTAAAGAACGTATTGTTTGGCATAAGGTCAAGTTAACACTATTTTAAATTAAAATAATGGGCATATTTGTTATTTTAAGAAACATATATTTTAATGTTGAAGAATGTTTATTATTTTTGTGCAAAATGTTTCTATTTTGAAGATTTGAAAATAGACTCAGTCCATATAAAATAAACAAAAATAACAATTTTGATCCGTGATATCTCCGAAATTTGTAATTTTTGGTAGACGTGTAGTAGTCGTGAATGGATATCAAACTAGAAACTTCCATAATTTTTTGACTTTAGGTTTTTATATCATAGACCATACCATAGAATGGTTAAAAAACATCCGATTTTGACCACGCATTGCACCTTTTAAACACAGATTAAAAACTACTTATTTAATATAGAGCTAAAATTGGTGTCGTTATCTTCAGCGTTTATTGGACTTTTCTTTATTTTTCACAGCAAATGTGAATTCAATATGTACGGCAAATTGTTTTTAAATTCATGTTATTTCTTTCAGTAGTACGCACGGAATCAATTCGGCTTTGAATCTTTGGAAGTCTATAGCTCAAAAAACAAAAGTAAAAAAAAACTATCTGAAAGTTTCTCCGTTGATGTGCATTTAAGGGGGTTATAGGTGAACCAAAAATATTAAACATAGGAGATTTCGATGTCCACTCTATTGGTTGATTTGACATGATATCACCCAAGATTTTCAACAAAATTATTGTTCCAAATATTACGTGGTATTAATTGCAAGGATGAATATTATTTCAAAGTAACTTTCTGTTAAATTAAAGAAAGAATATGGTAGGATGTCAATTTTGATTATTTTAAAAGTATTTTGTTGTATAGGCCATTCAAGATATAAATAAATTCAAATGACGTCGTGCCTCTCCGCTCGAAGTAAGATTGTATGAGCTAGAGAGTTTAATTAATAAATTAGTATTTGTTACTTTCATAAAATATGTACGCAATTCTATTCCGGAATTTCACAAAATTCGGTATTTTAACATTGTTTTGTGTGTTAATATAACTAAACATTATCAAATGGAATCGAAGGAAATAATTATTTCCGTGGAGGGTACTGCAATACCACAGGAGACTGCTTTCTGATACCATGATGTTCAGCCATGAACCATTAATTTCACGATTTCATGAGAAACGAAAATGTGAATTAAGAACCAATTAATAAATTAACCGTACATTAAATAATTAATGATTTAAATTACAATGAAATAAGCAACAGTAATAGAATTTAGGCTAAAAGGGTTATGAATTCCATTTGTTACTTCTCTTCATACTTTACTTTGCATTTGAAATTTCAACAAAGCATTGAGATTCCAGACCAAAGTAACAAATACAAATCCTTCGCACACGTTCTTTTAAATCCAATTATCAAAGTTGCAGCTTGACTTGCATTTGGTGACTCAGGACGAATGAAAGTTCTTTCATTCCCAGTTTCATCGTGATGTTTTTGATCGGAGTTACATGGTGGTATGTACCAAAAAAGAAACCAAAGCTACGTAGGTGAAGGTACAAAGATGAAATTCACTCGAATTTTATCGTAATAATAATATAATGAAAATAATAAAGTATCTTTATTCTGGCGAGACTCTGACCTTAAGTCTGCTCTTCCGTCTAACCATTTAAAACATTTACATTTTAAATGGTATACAAGATGAGAATTGGGAGGGTCGTATTTACATTAATAGAATAGTTTTAAATCTACTACATTAATAAACACTAGGTACATGATGTATAATGTTGAAATTTGTTTCATCTCATATATAAACTTTAATATTTTCTTCAGCTTTGGAGAAAAAATCAAAAAGGCAATTAATTAAAATAATTATTTTAGTCNTATTTTTCAAAAAAAAAAAAAAAATCAAGAATCTCAAATCTGAAAATTTTCGGGCTATTGATCAAAACCGTATCACAAGTGAATAAAAATGGTGCGTTGCAGCGAATATTGTTTTCACTCTCTGTAAGACGGGTGTGGCGTCGTGTTTACAAGGCAGGAGTACTAGAATGTACCAGTCTGTTTGCGAACACATAAACGACTGTGTGTTAGAGCGATTGTGAACCGTGTATAACACCATGTGGGCACAATTATAAACATGAAGTGCGTGTAGACGTCACCATGGAAATGGACCCTTATCATTCTTCATGAAGCTGACATGGACTTCCAACGTACGCGTTGACTGAATGAAAGTTGGAACGCAATTTTTGAATATTTTCTCAAACCCCACAATTTCAACAGGGTTACCACTTTTCTTAAATCTACACTGTTAATTCTTCAGACAACATGGAAAATCCCTTCGGGTTCCGCATTTCCAAGAGTACTAGCCATAGTTGCTAAAAAGAGAAACTTTCCATTGTGAAGGATTTGTTTTGTTACATTCTCTTTCAATGGAAGTAATTGTATGTTATTATTTTCATTAATACTATTTTTCTGACATTTCTGGAAAATTTTACGATCTTGGGTCTTATTGAAACTTGGAGTAGAAAGGGGGAAACATTTGAAATCAATGGATATACGATATTTTGTAAGAATCTCGAGAGAAAAGGTAAAAGGGGTATGTATCCAGGAGGGGTTGCGGTTCTTTGCAAAAATTCTAAGATTTACAGTTATGAAGAACTACATACGAAATTAGATGGTGCAATTGCTGTGAAAATTTGAGACATTCGTCACAACGGTATGGGCATTACTTTTGTCCTTATAATTGTTTATCGCCATTCACGGGAATCCAAATACTTTACTAACAATTTCTTGGAGAAGTTAAGCACAATTATTAATAATTATTCGATAAAATATTCGCCTGATGAGTTTATAATAATGGGTGATTTTTATGTGTGAATTGGGGAAGAATATCCGAGCTCATTTTTAAATGACCATACGAACGACGAAAATTGGCATCGAATCTTAAGAAGCACTGCAATGGCGATGGAAAGGAACTCTTAGATTTTGCTACGAACAAAATTTAGACATTCTAAATGGGCGACATGGTTCAGACAAAGTAGGTAGCATTACATTCATAAACAAAAATGGAGAAAGTGTTATTGATTACGCCCTAGTTACATAAAATATTTTAACACTTCTCAAAGACTTTTGGATCGAACCTAGAATTGATTCATACCATATAGCACTCGGGATAAAAATAAATCTTAAAATACGCGAGGAAGAACAATTGTTTACAGGGAACTCAAGAAGGCTATCAATTATTATGTGGTCAGATGAAAAGAAAATTAACTTCATAGGAATCTTTAAAAGAAATATCTGAAAATTGCACTCCGGTGTTCGAAAAAAATTACAATTAGGAGATATAAATAGCGCCGCGAGCTGTATAGAAAATATTTTCAGGGGAGCAGGAAAGGAAATGAGATCATATATAGGAAAATTACGAAATAATAAAGGACCTAGTTGGTTTTCATCAGAGTGCAGAGAGGTTAAATTCCGAGACAGGTAGGCGCTAAAAACGTTTCAATTGCTAGAAGGTATTGAACTTCGTGAAAATTATATAATAGTGGGAAAATTGTATAAAAATACTATTGTAAATACGAGAAAAACTTGGCAGGAAGCAGAAGCTAACCTAATTCGTGGTACCTTAAACAATAAAAATCTCAAATACTCTTGGTCAACTATTCGTATGCTCCGACAAAATCAAAGAATACAGTGTGCTATAGAGGTGGGAGAGTGGGAAAGACATTTCTTGTCGATATTCTCAAAAAATTCACCGAATCATATAGAACAAGTTAAAATACTCAGAGATATTATCTATTTCGGAAGTAGATGGGCGAATCTCAGAAGATGAAATTTATAAATCAATTGCGGATCTGAAGGGACGGAAAGCGGCTGGGGTGGATGGTTTACCTCCAGAATGCATAAAAGTAATAAGCGAAGATCTAACTCCAATTTTATTAGAAACTTTCAACTACGTGTTGTCTACGGGAACTTTTCTGGACAGTTGGTGTAGAGCCGTAATTCAGCCAATATACAAACATAAAGGGAGCATAAATGATCCAAATAATTACAGAGGAATATCTCTTCCCGGTGACGTGGGTAAGGTGTTCTGTAAAATATTGCAAAAATGGTTGACTCTCTGTGTAGAAACACATAGCAAGCTATCCTCACTTCAAGAGGGATTTGGAAGCAAATACAGCACTATTGATAACATTTATGTGTTAAATTCACTCGCGTAGAAAGCGACGTCAGTCAAGAGGGGAAAGTTATATAGCGCTATCTTAGACTTCCAAAAAGCATTTGACACTGTCGACAGGGTTCAACTATGGGAGAAACTGGGGGAGAAGAGTATTTCACAAAAGTTTATCAATTTTCAGCAAGCAATATACAACGCGGATAAGGCATGTGTTAGACTTCACGAAAATTTTTATAGTTACTTTTTTCTGTGAATATTGGAGTGAAACAGGGATGTTTCGTCTCACCGTTGCTCTTCGTTTCTGTTCATTGACGATTTAATGGAGTATCTACTTAGGGACAACATAGATGCACCACTCTTAAAAATCTCAGGGATAACGATACCAGGATTACTTTTTGCAGACGACCTAGCAATTTTTTTTCTAAATCGATTACGGGGCAACAATTGGGACTAAAAAGTTTACATGAATTTTGTGATAATAGAAATTTAAAAATAAATACAGGCAAGGCGAATATTACGTTTTTAAAAATGGTTGGGTTTTTAGTAAAAATTAATGATGGACCTTCAAGCAAAAGACAATTGATATTGTGAAAGAATACACTTACCTAGGAGTTAATATATCTATGAACTTGAACTGGTGTAGACATAAAGAGATAACAAAGCGTAAGGGAATATTCGCTTTGAACGAAATAAGGAAATCTGCCATTAAAGTACCCGAAATATCACCTAGACTCACAGACATGATGTCCAGTTCATTAGTAATACCTATGATTGCATATGGGGCCGAAATTTGGAGAAGCACTAACAACTCCATTTTTTATCCATTACAGAATGTATATATAAAAGAAGTTCTCGGCCATCCGGAGCGAGCATGCAAACTGCGAAGTGAGGTGGGAGTTTGGAAAATATTCACTAGATGTAATTTTGAAATTAAGAGCGCTTAAATACTGGTGAGAAATCAAGAATGATTCTAGGAATGAAAATGTGAAACATTGTTTCGAAGAAAGTACAGAAAGATGTTGGAGGGGAAAGATTAAAACACTTTTATTAAGTCTAAACCTCAGTACCATGTGGGACAAAGAATTATACATAGACAATTACAGATCAGATTTGAATGAAATAAAATTGACATTACATTATACCTAAAGACAGATAACTGTAATAAATAGATTAGAAAAACTTTCACTAATAGTTCAGGTTGTAGTTACAGGTCAATGGGGGAGGAAGTCATACATTGACTGGCTAAACAAAACCGCGAGAGCGGGTTACGCATGATTCAGACTTGGAAGTTGGAAAATAAGAAAATCGAGAATTCTATTTAATCAAATTTGTCCACTCTGCGAAGAATATGAAGACTGGATTCATATCTTGTTACAGTGCGTTGCAACTGAACTATCTAGGAAACTTTAGCTACGGGAGGGAAACTTTGGGGATAGACCGCGAGATGTAACGTTAGGTAACTTTCTTTTTGTGGGGCTTTAGGGTTCGTCAACAGCAAGGTCATTAGAGCCCTAAAGAGTAAAGTCATGAGGGATAATCGATCACCGGTAGTGCAACTCCTTGGAATTTCTTCAATACAGTTGGAGGAGAGGGAGATAATAGAATTGCTGAGTTAGAAGTAGTGGATGAGAATGATTCTACCGGCCTTCCTTAATTCTGTTACAGGTCCCTTAATTCTGGTGAATGATGAAATACAAAAATATGATTGTAAGAAATGAAAAAGTGAAATGAAGAAACGAAAAAGTGATTTGTAAATATGTAATGATGTGTAGTATGTAAATATGTATAATACTTAGAGATAGAGTATTGTGTATTGTGTAACTCTGTATATATGTAAGAATATGTAAATACGTCCTGACCGTTGGTTATCCGTGGTTACCAACGGTGCTTAACAAACATACCAGTAGCCGTAAAATGTTAATTCTATTATATTCATATTTAGGGTAAATTACATAAATTAAACTTTATTTTGTTTCGTTAACATTAGGATATATTGCTAGATCGTACACGATTCTGACTGAAAGTGCGGAAGGCATAACTGGCAAGTTCCTTAAGAGTGAATACCAGGATATTGTAAGCACAGCCCACGGCAACTACAGGGCCAAATCACAGGCAAACAGATCCCTAGCCCCGCCAAACCTGTGCTATATTGTAAACATATTGTAAATAACAAATGAAACCCTTTTCAATTCAATTCAACTCATTTCATTAATACTGTCTGCTACATTTCTGATTTATTTATAGGAGCAGAACTAAAATATTTTTATTTGTATTCAGATATTAAATATATGTTTATTATTCTATTAAATCATAATTTTCAATACAAATTCTAATATTTCCCCCCCAATATTTACAGTAATTTTACTTACATTTTTCATTCCTGTTTAGGACTTTTATTTTTATATCACATCCTCACAAAATAATTACGCTGCTGGTAAAAGTGCTGTGTAGGTCATTTTCCCATTTTCACCGACAATACTGAAGTGCACCATGTTCTAGAGCAGGGTTGCTCATAATCAGAATAAATCATTCTTTTGAATAAAAGAATAAGACCATATTAAGATAATTCATTATTTCACGTAGCAAAAATAACGAATAAAATGGTATTGTTTTTATTTGAAGAACATTAATTGAAGAATGACAAGTTATTCTTTTATTTTATGAAAATAAATAACGATTACGACGTTTTTCTTTTATTTGACAAACATTAAATGACGAATAAAAAGTTATTTTTTATTGCTGACGTATCGTCTTTATACCCTGCTCTTCCCTGCTTTATTTCACCTTTTACATCACAAGTATTTTTTTTGTAAATTCTTTGGGTTCATTTTAATATAAACTTGAGAAGGTGGGGGGAATTTCCAATTTTTTTATTTTAGGTTAAATAATTAGTTGAACATTGATAATAACCTATATTATGCACTACTAAGTTTAATTTGTAACGATCGGAATTATATAGTTAGGTATACATATCGGTAAAGAGTAGAGTAGTGTAGAAGGAGAGTCCGAGAGTATGGGGAATGAGGAATTTACAACAGACAACATTACACCACAAAACGATAAATTTTTTATACATCATATCTCCTAGACATGTCATTTTTCAAAATACCTATAGAACGGAACTACGTTCGAGGATATGCTGACATGTAACAACTGGTAGGTCAACTCATAGAGGAATAGAAAAAAGTGTCCCCAAAAGAGCATGGTTCACCTTTGGCGCACGCATTTTATACGATATTTAATGTTTTGCAAAATTTAACGAAATCACTGAATAGTGAATTTTTTTAGACTATGTGTGAATTTCATCTTCAGTTGGAACCTCTTTTTTCAAGTTTTTCTTGTTGTCCAAATATGTAAAAGATGAGTCGGGGTGTTACGTCATTTCAAGAGTCTTGGTAGGGAAATGGGTTCAAACGATAGCGTTTTTCAAAATTTTATATGCTTTCATAAATATCATACATATTATATATATATATAAAAAATATTATATTATATATAGTATAATGTTTTGTTCATGTTTTTAACGATGTTACTACTTTTTAGAGAGGGAGGTAACTTGAACCAAATTTTCTATTTTTCATTCATAATCTGAAATACCCATGGAACCATTTTTATCGAGAAATTTAAAAAAAATTGAAAGGGCGAGGATTTGAAAAATGTGTTTATTTTCATCATTTTACATTCGTAGTGCATAATTTTATAACCTACAAGACAAATTGAATTGTTATTTTTTAATTTTCCACATCTGCATTTTTTTAAAGGACGGGATTAAACTTAAAAAAATTATATTCGTATTCTTTGAAGTATACAACAAATAAAAATTCAAAACATTCGTAAAATTTTATATTAATAAAAGTTATAATACAAATATGTGTGTGAGTAAATGAGAAATCAGTAGAGTGTTTCCTACGAAGTATCTGAAGGCGGCATGGTGTGTTCCTAGCAAAGCCGATGACATAAAATGGAACCCAGAGATATAATAACCGACGAAATAACTAACCTAGGCATCGAATCTTGATCTGATGATTAAGATTAAAGTGTAGTGACACAATTAATCTAAAATTGGTAATACTAGGAATCTTCTGAGTTCCGTGTGTAACTTACTAAGAAGAAGTGAATGCTGATTCGCGAGGTTTGCTCTTACCTTCTCACTCGCTGGCGCAGTGTGGCATTTTGTCAGAGAGTATACCTCAAATTCTCTCTCGCAGGCACAATGTATACTGATACATGATCAGAGGTACATAGAATTTATGTAATAATACTTGCTACATGCTCACGAGCTTTGTGAGTATTAAATAAGTTTAAATTCATATAAGAGAAGAGTTCATTGAAAACTCTTTTTGTAATATTTGACTGGTCGCTTACGACTGACGCTGGCGGAATAACGAAGCGTCGAGTGGATTGTGGACAAATTCATTATGATGTTTCTATGTTTCATGTTGCTTTGGAATGTGAATTATAACACCCATCTCTGTTCCCTTTTCCAGAATTCACCCCTAAGGCGTTCCTTATAAATATTACATACGACCCAAATATTATGGCTAATATGGCTGACAAGGTGAACGGCAGGTATAAAACATCACATTCTAAGTCATATGTATCTATGATTTTACTAGCACAATTTTGGGTGATTATCTTAATTCCCAATTACGCGTGACAAGAGTTTCAAAAGCTTGAGTACAGGATTGGGTTTAGAAACAATTTTTAAACTACAGGAACCTAAACACCTGCAATAGGTTATACGAAGTCTCACTTCAATGTATGGATGTTTCGTTATGGAAACACATTTTTTTATGATTATACCTTTAAAATTATCGACATGTTTAAAATTATCGAAATATTAAAAGTATTAACTCTAAAACTGTGTTATTTATAATGGTTTGATCGTTAAAAATCAAAAGTACATTAATACATTTTGGGTTGCTTGTAAACATTTTATATCACTTAAACAATTTCAGTAAATTCTTGCTCTCACGTGCCACGATAAATGACATGAAGTTAAGATGTTGACTCCAGTAATTCAAGTTTAATTGCGAATAGTTCATAATTTTTCATTCAATATTTTTTGTGAAAATCTGAAGTGACCTTATTATATTAGAATTAATCCATACACTCATAAAATATTCGTGTCATTATAAATTCAATAAGAAATTTCCAGTGATACTTAATTATTAAGGTAAATCCTGAATTAACCTTAAGAATATCAACATTTACTGTACAATATAATTATTCATTTATTGTGTATGTTAATACTTAAGATAATAATTACATTCTAATTATGAACAGTACAACCACAATTCACATTCGACTTAGTTATTCTTTACAGCAAAAATGGCATAAGGTATTTGTTATCTATTCTAACAAGAACAAAAACATGTAATTTAAATTATTTTTTATTTTTTTTAGAATGAAAGAATGACTCATTATTTGTTTATGGGTCAAATAAAAAAATAACTTGATATTCGTCAATCAGTATTGCTCGAACGAGAGAATAACATTTTATTCGTCCTTTATTAACCTCCAATGAAAGAATAACGTTTTAATCGTTTTTCTTGGCACATGAAATAAAATAATAAATTTTTAATCGTCATTGTTACTACAAAGAATAACGAATAATTTTTCAATTTATCATCTTTTTTTCATGAGAATAAGAATATTGCCAACCGTTCTAGAGCATGGTTTCTAATTTTAATGTTGCAATTTTCATAAAACTGACGTAAAATTACATCATTAGAATTATTCTCTTTTTTTTCCCCACACTATTACAAAAAGTTTCCACTTCCTTGAGAAATATCTACTGCCGTTGGGACTTAGTGGTATCTAGTTGACGTCTTGACTATGATAGAAGAGGGAAATTCTCATTTAATCATGGTGTGATCGGTAAGTAGTATTCTTTCTTAATTTTTTCATTACATATGTTAAGATGAAGACAAAATCTGCTTTGCAAAATCGGACTGGTAATCTTCGCGAGAAAATTGTATATATGGGCATTTTTGATGTATTTTTAATTCATCACTACACTTTTTTGTAATATCTCCGGTTGTAATGGTCGTAGAAAAAAAATTAAAAATGCAATTTTTAATTTTCACTTTTCTGCCATTTTTTCATTTTTTGCCATACTTTTTGGCACTATAACGACGAAATGTACTAGTTAAAATATATTCCTTTCTTAAAATATAACTTAAAAACCTTTTTTATTAAAAATTTGGCCAATGAAATGTGTTTTACGGTAAGAAAATGAAAAAATGAAAAAAATTCAATACTTAAACATTTTCAAAGTCCTAAAATCGGCATTTAAAATTAAGTAACACATTATCGTGTATGCTCACAAGACAATACATAAAGAAACCTACAAATGAAAAAACAATTTACCCTACAATGATTTTGCATTAAATGGCGGCAATTTGAATTTTTTTAAATGCCAATTGTGACCGCAAAAACCCAAACGTCTTTATGAAATTGTTACCACGTGTTTATAGCATCAACATACACGTTACCTCCAAGTCTCGTAAAAATCCACCGATATGTGCGTTATTTATTGCATTTTCGTGAAAAAATACGAACTTTCATACATTTTGGGTTTTTTGTGGTTAGGATTTATTTTTAAATTATTTATACCGGATCAATTCGATAGTTTGTTCATTCACGAGTATTTTG
This sequence comes from Laupala kohalensis, assembly GCA_002313205.1. Taxonomy (NCBI): domain Eukaryota; kingdom Metazoa; phylum Arthropoda; class Insecta; order Orthoptera; family Trigonidiidae; genus Laupala; species Laupala kohalensis. Next base: position 965,149 of record NNCF01126649.1, on the reverse strand, counting down.
CGTTTTTTACTTTTCTACGACCATTGGAACCGGAAATATTAAAAAATAGTATTTTGATGCACAAAAATGCATCAAAGATGCACATTTATACAATTTTTTCGTGATTTTTCCGATTTTGCAAAAAAAAAATTTTTTGACTTCATCTTAACATATGTATTGAAAAAATTAAAAAGTACTACTTACCGATTACATCATAACTTGGTCTTTTTATGTTTAATTTCCCTCTACTATGAAAAAGGAGCGAATTTTTTATCAACGGTATCAATTCTTTGGATAAACTAGCGATGATTAGGTAAAGAGATAAATAATTTATTTGTTTCGATTCAAAAAGTGTTTGGGGATCTTCTCTAAATGGGTAAACCTAGTACCTTCAATATATTGGGTCTTATTTTAATTAGAAATAATGAGATGGAGGCACAACTTGTGGGGCCGCAAAGACCCACAGTTTCATGTATTATGCTGTATAGTTGGTAACATTCTTAGAGTTGGAAGTATGTGTAACCACAATAGTTTCACAATAATACGTAATCCGTAATTTTAATTTCAATAGAATTTTAACTGAGTGCAATATAGTGAATTATACAATAAAGTTAAGAGCAGTAACTGATTTGTCGAGTGCCACGTCATAAAATCTAAATAACACTTGTCCTAAATGGACCGTGACAAGATAGGATTTTAATTTTATTGGATCATTATTTTATTTGAAACTTATGCATTGATGAATTGTGATGCTTTTCATTTTGTTTATTTGCTGTGTGACGGGTATATTACACTCGTTTTTATTCATTTTATTCAAATAACCCAGTGAAATATTTTTGCATCTCAAACTGTGATACTTTTAGTAACACTAATTTACCCTTTCGTGCTGAAACACGACCATGTAAGAAAACAAATTCCACGTTTTTATTTGCGCGAAGGATTAAGTTCGTTTCATATCTGCAACACGTTTGCCCGGACACGCGCCTGCGTTCACAAGCTTCAAGGTTGGAACTGCGAAATTTTGAGGGAAAATCCCGGAGACGGTCAGTTAACGCATCGAAATCAATTTTACACTGAATTTACAATAACTCGCGCGGTCTGTGAAATTTAAACATGTCACTTCGTGTGTATACGGCGACTGCTTGGTCACTGTTTATGCACGACATGCATGCTGTCGCTTACATTGAGAGCATCAACGAAACGCGGAGCGTGTGATGGACAACACAATTTTACTTACAATTCCTTATCATTTGTTTTCTCTTTAGTTACATTCACATTTTCACTACCACACTCTTCACCATTTCTCTCCAAAATCTCTAAAAGCTCCCTTTTTAGAAGGATAGATTGTTCAAACCCTCGAATAAACGTAGAACAATTATTTATGGAATTGATCTTTTTATTCAGCTATCTCTAGTAGTTGGAATGTTTTATCTCGAATAATTAAGACTCTTTATTGGTTATTTAACAATTCTGAATGAATAAATATTTAGACAATTAATTTGGCCTTCTTTAGAGATCGTTATTTTTACTTGGCTCTTTCTTCTTAATAGGCCACGACGCCTCAGTAAATTCGCGGAAAGTTGGAAATGGTTTTAATCTTTTCATATAAATGTATAAAGAGTAATTTGAAGTTTGCATCAACTTTCTCTTTGTGCTCAAAGTAGGGGGTGGGCTCAAAATCTTCGAAATTTCAACTTTTTTTACTTTTTCGCTAATAAGTCATAAATAACGAATTTTACAAGTTCTGGGTAAATTCAAAAATATATTATTTTTACTTTCACAAAAATAGCACATTTATCCTTTTGAACTCATTTTTGTGGTTTTAAATGTATTATATGAACAATATTACAGTTTTTATGTTTTAGGACTTTTAATACCGTGTCGAAACTAACTTTTAAACGTTTTAAGCTACATTTTGTTGCGTTCACTCGTGAGTAGCTCATGTACGACACATTTATCAGAAGACTACATTTTTTGTAAATTCAAAAAACCTTAATTTTTCTCATTTTTTGTCAAAAAATGCATATTTTGAACTTAAAAAAGCAGGGTTCATATGTAAAATTTGAAACATTAAAAATTACACTGCAAAGAATAATATTTTATGTGGTGCTCTATCAAATATTATTCCTTTAATTGATTAACTCTTGAATATTGAACTTATGTCATAATTCTTGCCAGGATACCAAAATATATACCAGAATGAGACCAAAGTATTGTGTTTAAATACAGTATCCATCAGATAATTTCATTACGCACAAAAAAAGAGCGTTAGAACTTAAAAAATATTCAACCAATTACTTAACCCGTTACTCACAATCGTTATTTGAAGAACAATGAAGAATGATAAAATACCGTAAATCAGTTGACTAGGACCTGCTTTTGTATTAGAAACCCTTACTTAATAAACTCAACACCATACTGATCGAGAATTGAAGAGAATGTCTCTCTCAACTTTTATGATACTCCACGAAACCCACCATGAATCACACAATTCTTTCACTATTTGATGATTGGATTTTCTTTCCACCAACCCTTGGATATCATTCCTAAAAATATTATAATCCACGCTATTTCCATTCAACCAAAATCGCTTTCGTCTCTCATTAACTTTGTTTTTTCTCACCTACTAACATATTTCGATACGTATTAACTTTGATTCATTCACAATTAAATAAAGTGTTAAACATTAATACACGTCATTCAACATGCTCGTTGAGAATAATATTATTTGTAAAATAATTGTTTCCATTCTTTCGCAAAAGATATTTTAAAATTATGCTTTGATTCTGGTGTACTACCTTCTTTGATGTTGTGTTTATCACTCGCAAAAAATCCTGTCAGTTTTTATTCTTTCCGCAAGAAACTATTGGAAACCATTGCAATATACAACTTATGCAATTATAATATTGCAAGTAAAATAGTGAAACCAATTACAATATATCTATATTCAACAAATATGAATAATGTTGCAACGAATTCTAATTACAATTGTCATGAAGCATTTCTTTCTGCAACGAATATACACATGTGAAGTTGGTATATTGGCTATAAAACGTTGTAATAACAATTTCACTCTTTTACTAACGAGACATTATATAGAAATCAAAATATGAGAAACGCTGGAGTAATTTTTTAAAATATATTCTTATCACTGTTAACACGAATGTCAGTTTAAATGAGTGACGCAGGTCATAAATAGCGTGACAAAGAAGATATACGGACCGGTTGAATCGAAATTCTCAACCCAGAAGCCATAGAGGAAAAGCAGTTGCCAGGGCATATGTATACAAGGGGAGATGGCGGGGATGGAGGACGGGGCGAGACGATGGAAATGGAGGCTCTACCAGATGAAAACGCTGCGAACTGTAAGAAGTCTTTTGAGGTGCTTCTGTTGCCGCTGCAGCCGCTGTGGTCCGCTATGCCCTTTCGCCTTACTTCTTCCCTTTCCTCTCTCTCCCATTTCGTCACATATCTGTTTCCCGTTTACGCGAATTTGTTTTCTAAGCGTAATTGCTGTGCTAATGGGAAAATATTCCAGAGAAGAGAAGCTGTCCTAAATCTGGACTCCTTGTGCTTCTCTCTTTTATACAGAGAATATCCAAGGGTCCGCGGCGAAATTCCCACGCGTGTTCTTTACAAAGGAACAATAAGAGAATCGTAAGACCAAAGAGACTGAGACATTTGCTTTGAGCTCATTCTCTTAATTATCAAGACATAGAGTCTCATCAAACAGCTAATTGCAAAGTTTTAATCTCGAACATAAAGCTAGGGTTTCTCCTAATTTCCGCGAAGTTAAATAAAACAAATGGAAAATATTTTACTCTTTAAAGTGTACATAATATTTTCTCTGTGACAGAATTAAACTCTGTCTGGGAAGAGCACTTCAAACACTCCCAACAGAATTCAATATATATTCTCTTGAGAAATCATTCTCCCATGCCGACGCTAGAACTCAGTGCAGAACATATTTCACACAGGAGGAGCATCTCTACGGCCAACCTCTCCGCGGGAAGTAGGGTGAGCGTCTGGGAGCATCCGCAAGAAGGGAGAACGAACCCATTGTGATTAAGTGTAACTCGTCTTTCTTACTGCGTTCAATGTTCAGTTGTATACGGTACACAATGGGGTGTGTCTTTTGATGTCTTACACTCATGTGCCTGACAATAGTAATGGGGCCATTGTTCTTGAGAAGGCAATGTTGGGGGACAGGGAGAGATCCTTTGAGAGGCGATCGATGCGGAATACGGAGACAGCAAATTCAAATTGCGTTACCCTCTAGTAGGCACACAAGTAGTAGCGGAGTGGTTCCCCTCAACCCAGCCAGAGCCACAAGGCATGTAACTCTCGGGGGATCAGACGTAAGAATATGGGGCGGGAAAGAGCGAAATTATGAGAGTGGCACTTGTGCTTTCTTATAAATACGTAACTGCAAATGTTTTAATTGAATAGTCACAAAGTTGACGGCAGTAGATAACCTAAGAACTACAATGTATTTCATCGAATTGGAAATAATGTTCTGGAATGAGAAGAGAAATGAGGCAAGTTGACAAGAATATACTCGTGTGTCTCCTCATATAATACAGCAGAGCTCGAAATGTTAGCTCGCAATCTTGTCCTAAATAAATCATTTTTTTTACATTATGTTCTTCAAAAAAATGTTGGAAATATTTTGACTCTTTCATCTTCAAAATTGACCTCTTCAAAATCGAATATCTTTAACGAATTCTAAGTTCAATCATTCTCTGTAATATTTATTTTTCAAATATTATACTATTTACAGGAATTTTAAATATTAGACTTATACTTTCCCAAAGTAAAATGTGCTTCTCCTGAGAAGAGGCTATCTCCATCTATGATAAATTTCATGTAGATTAGTTTGTAGTTTTATATAACAACTGGTTTTCATTTATAATGTTAGTAAAGTAGGAGTAAGAATAGTCTTCAACAGTGCACCAACACCAATGACCGTTGTTTTGGATATCACTTTTTACGATATTTGTACTAAAATCAAAACATTCAGTTAATAGTACAGAAATGATACAATAAATAGTAGATACAGATTTGATGATACAGAAATGATACAGAAATGTTCATGAATGATACAGAATGATACAGAAAATGTTCAAAGCATAATTTGACATGTGGTTAGTACCATTATTCAACCATAATTAAGCATACAATTAACCGATGGCAGCACCCTTCGGGGATTAATATAATATTAAAAATTCATTTATACCTAATAAAATATTAACAAAATCAAGGAACACAGCACCAAAATGCAATTACACAATAAGGAACAAATAAGAAAGTCGTAAATATCGAAACCATTTATAAAACGTTTTTCCAAAAGTCACAGAATGTCGNGGGGGGGGAGGAATGTCAAATGAGCCAATCGTTAAACTGACACGCATATCAGTACGGACAATCGAAGAGCAAGGACAATCGAAGTTGCTCCGTTTTCCAGGCGTACGTTGTTCTCGTAACAGCGCAAAGTTATCTGGTCCTCAACTACCTTCGGTGGTCGAGACATGCCAAACCAACATTATTTCTGGAGTTCAAAAATAGGGAGCTTTAAAGTAGATAAAAAGATAGGACTGCCATCTAAGTTTGAATAGAGGCACAATCACCAAAGACCATCAATACTTAGGACTTACAAAACATGGTCATATAAAAGAAAACTTTGGTTGATATTTATTTATTTAGTAGCAGAGTCCCCGTGGGTTTGCTCGCGTGAATTTTGTAATATGTCTGCAACTTTATTCTTTCTCACATTTCCATTAATACACAGTGAGAATGTTATCCATTAATGTTGGAAATTAGATGGAATTGGGTGTATTTCTTCCGTTTTTTCACTTATGTAATTGAAAAAACTGTTTAGAAAACATCAATTTCCCATTTCACTTCTTTAGAGGTGAATTTCCGTAAAATCCTTCCTTAGCGGTTATTTTCGATAATTTTTCGTAATCTTCCCAATCCTCACCTCTAGGGGTGTCGTGCACCTCATTTGATCTGAAGGGTACATTATGTCATTGGAAATACGATGAATTATCTCAGAATACACAAAAATCATGGACTCGACCCTTATATCAATCATATATCGAAATTATTTCTAACTCTCGCCCTTCCCACCTTGCTACCTCACTCAAAGATAAATAATACTGTCGAATTGAACTTCAATGAACGAGATAAAAAAATGTCGTTGGCATTATTAAAAAATTCCATGGTGTTAAAACATTTTTAAGATATTCATTCATAATCCAGTGTATAAATATATCACTTGTAAGATGACATATTCATAACATATCTAAACTTTACTTTTATTCAAATTTTACTATCTTCTCTCGCGAAAGCAAGAATTACCTGCAAAGTAATTTCATCAAGACATTATCACGAATCTTCATGACTCCAAAAATACAGCCAAGAAATTGTTGACGAGTGTAATTGTGTAAAGAGTGTAATTTGATTTCAGTTATCGTAATTTTGCATATCTCTTAAACATAAAACTTTCCATTGTAGGCTTGTAAAGAAAATCAATAAAGTATATTTAGAAAAATATTTTTGTACTTTTTATTTTTATACAAATATTTTAAACGAATGCCTTTTTTAGTACCAGTCTATTTTACAATTTTATTTTTATGATATTTTTAATGTAGTCTATGGTCTAGGAAAGACCTATCACCCTGTCTAAATTGATTGTCCTCAATAATTTTGTAGACTGTAAGATAAAAGAAAACAAAATCGATATAAAATATTTCCGAATTAAGAATAGCATTATGTATATAAAAATAATGTGCGTAATCGAGGTGTACATTATTGAATCAGCCCTTTAGTTAATGTCAAGATGCTAATGAACATCAAGAAAATCCTCGTCCTTTGATACCTTCATCTACAGGGTTTTCATAAAGACGATTTAATTGTACGGCAGAGATGCTTAGTTCTAATAGAAGCATCCCTCAACAACCTCAAGAGGTCTTTAAAGCAATCGATTGAAAATGAATCACGTCGTTAGAGGTTTCCCATAGAAAGTTTTGTACGGGGACTTCTCGAAATGCAGCCATACAACTTTACGTAAACGTACCAGAATACCTTTGAAGAACGTCTTCGTATTCCCAATCTACTTAAAATATCAAGTGGACGTTTCAAGAGAAATACATTGTTGCAACGCGCAACATCAAAGAAAAGCAGCTGCGGAATACCGCTTTGGCCTCATCGTCCATTAAGGTATTGAAAAAATGAAGCTCATGATTTTTATTTTTATTCTACCGTACTGTTACGAAGTTTAATGGCATAGAATTTCAATTTTATCATGTAAGAAATTGTCTAACGCTCTTATTAGCAATCCTTTGTTTCCCATTGTCTCCATTTTAAGTGGATTTGTGAAAATCAAGTTCACCAAAAGCAAAGAATATTATGAACTAGTGTTTTACCGCGGGAAATTTGATCAGTTTTTAATATTTATACAAATGAAAGTAAAAACAAAACGGCCAAATTCACAGCTACTGTATTTTTAAAAAAATACGACATTTTTTTCAAATATAATGTCTGAGTGTCTGTGAATGAGTTGGAACAAATTATTTTTATTATTATCAACTGATTTAACTGACGTCATTATGATGAAGTTCAAACAAATGAGTAAGTTTCAGTAAACAAATATGTTGCGCAATATAGTAAAATTGGTCGCAAAACAAGACAGTGAAAACTTTCTTTTGAAGTATATAGAATTCGGGTGATAATTTAATTTCATATTAATGATCCAGAAACTATTCTGCGTCTTCATATCAACTCTTTCATCAGTAGTCAATTGTTTCCAAAATGAGTGTAAAAGCAAATCTACGATATCGTTAAATCGTTGAGTATTTCTTCTTGTTGTGTATCGTTATTTCACATAGAACACCTGTGATTATGTTGGATTTTTAGAGTGTACCGGTTGTTTATTCAACAATATGTTGCGGGGCCCAAAATAATTATTACAATACATCAAAAAGCGATCAACTTACTTGGTGCAGTCACCATGAAATGAAGTAGTGAGGTAATTCGTACTAAACTGAATCGAAATAGCTTCACGCGCACTCAAAAAAAAGTTATTAGTTCAGAGAACTTCACAGAGGTTTATAATAAGTACACGATTATCTCATCGACTTTTTAATTTCTGTTGATAATCAGTAGCGAATGGCTGTATATAAAATGTAATTAGTTTTCCTAGGTCATTTTGCCTCAAACGTTTTAAAGTTATCATCTAGTGTAGTACATATGGGGCACTAGTATAAAACAAGCCACGAAGGTAAATCACTGTCCTCTAGTCACAAAGTAAATATCACCATCCTCTGACTCGGTGATCCTTCACTTGGCGTTTCAATGTACATGGAGATTTCACTTTGTGTCATAGAACACTTGTTGAAGGTTCTATGATATCAAATTACGACAAGCAGTGACGATGTCTTTATGGAGATCTTCGTTCCGTATACCTCGAGGGATCGAAGCCCCACACGAATAAATCCTGGATTGTTTGTTGAAGGAAACAAGATCACACTCTAGGATTTCGTCCCGGTGTAAAAATCTTCGCTTTCTAGTGGTACTGGTTATTAATCTTACGAGACATAAAATGTATGAATGAAACTAATGACAAGTTTTCCGACTCATACTCCTTTTTAAAGGAAGCGTTTGGTGCGTTTCAGCGGATACCCTGAAAAAAGGCGACGCCTGACACGTCATCAATTAGATAGATTACTTCGTCATTAGAGATTTTCTCAAAGGTTGGGTAAATTTTCAGGTCTTTACATTCTTCTTTCTTTCTATGACATTACGGCCCTTTTAGTTTAGCCTTAGCCTCCTTAACGATACTAGACCATTCCTCTCTGTCATCTGTCTTGCGCCACCATCCCCTAACACCCATCGACCTCAGATCATATTTAATGTTGTTCATCCACAGTAGCTTGGGTCTGCCGCAGTTCTTTGCTCACTCATTCCGCATACGTGTCCGTACCTCTGTAATCTTCTGTCTTAAATTTCTTCTGCTATGTCAGGTGCTTTACACATCTCGTAGAGTTCAGAATTATACCTTATTCTCCACATATTGTCGTCTCTAATTGGGCCAAAGATTTAGGTCTTTACATCAGTTCAACCAAAAAAGAACTATTGTTTGTCCAATTGCTTTAATATTGCATGAGTTAAATGTATTTAAGTGCATAAAAGGTTTTTTCTATGTATTTGATTGGCTGTTTTGTAAGTAAATCACATAACCACTCCTTGAGATTACCTCATAGTCCCTAGGCGGCGTCGGGACATGTTTTCCAACAGCGCATGAGGCAGGTTTTCTGATTGAGAATGCATATTTCCAAAGAGAAAATTGACACCGTCCTCCATGAGCTGCTCTTATTTTTATTGTCAGTCAAACTAAGAATGTACAGTAGAAACGGCTATATAACTATAATTGACATGGAATTTGAGATCCTTGACCACGTACGTAAGGTAAACAATAAGAACGAGAATTGAGCTACTTTCTCAACCGAATAAAAGCAATGTACAATGAAAGGTTTGGACAACGTACTGAACAATTTTAATTAAAATCTCAGTCGAAACTATGTATTTTAAACGATTAAAATAGAATCTTTTAGTTAAGTTCTAGAAAAGTTTAGTGTTTCGTAATTTCGAGTTTTTACGGTAATATCTACTATTCAAGTACGTCGTTTTCTAAATCAATTTATTCCAATGTGAATTCGAGTATCTGTTCTACTTTTTTTGAATGTAAGATGAAACTGGTATACACCGTCACAATATTGAGATAATCTCACGGAGATCAAAGTGGTGACAGAAAACTTCGAAAGTTACGCATATTGATTATTTAAAGCATATGATTCCTAACATAAAGCGTTATTTTTTGTAATACTTGCTTCCAAGCATGTAAAATCAAAACAGACGTGCCCAAGAGAAACTAAATCATAAAACATTTTGGGTTGGATCTAAATGTAACTATACATGATGTATTTTCAACTTTTTTCTCAAATGATACCTTATAAAAATTTTCCACCTAACGATCATTTAATCAGTGGCATCTGCTTTCTATAGGGCAAACACAATATTTTTCTAAACAAAAACTTGTAGAGTTTTTTGGAAGTGTGACGAAATAAATATACACTCGAATGTATATGTACACCGATTGTTGGTTTTGTAAGCATTTTTGGAAATAGATGATCGCCTAGTTTCTTGTCGGTACAAAGAAGGAATGTACAAAATGTTGTGAAAGTAAAGATATCTACATGTAGGTTTGGTCACTAAATTAGACCACAACTTACACCGTACCGTTAGAGAGGCTGGTGAGTTGCATCGCGTACCAATTACGTAAGATGAAGTCACTTAAGCGTAGACACGCTATTTGCTGGGAAATAATGAGGCTAAATTACTCTGCACAGACTGAGACGCAGAGGGATGTTTGGAGCGCGGACCCCATTCCACGCCGCCGTGGTCGAAACGAGGGACGTAATCGTGGTGCTGTTACCTTAAGCCTACTTATTTGTACTTAATGGAACTTGTTTAGAATTAATAAAGTTATTCATCAGGCTCGTTCAACACACAATGTTTAACCAATATTAACGAGCGTGTGACTAAAATTAATACCCTTGCGTGAAAATAAAAATCCATGAGAGCTAGTGAATATGTAAGTTAGAACGTACATGAAATACTTTGATTTCGAGTAATTAAGGATAATTATAAACATATACGATGATATATGTCTAAATGTGTTCGCAAGCCAATATAGTTGGATAATAAAATCTTTAATGGAGTGTTTGCCCCTGTAAACTCATTTAAAACGAAAGATTTTTGCGCTTGTTTACTAAATCCACAAAAATAGTGAATCACGTCAATCGTAAAAGTGCAATGAAGTATACCCAAAGTAATCGTGCAAAATCTATGCGAACGGTTATTTTGACACTGGTATGTTAAAAATGAATTCAGTTATCAATTCAATGTAACTATTTTGAAAATAGTATTAATGGTTTCGAGAGGTAAGTTTGAATAATGACGTTTTATCTGTGGTGATTTGATGGTGAGAGAGATTGCATCCTATATTTATTTAAATTAAAACTTCCGCTTCATCTGACAGTTTTTTAGTCTGAACTATTCATCCGCGATATGACACATTGTTAATGAGTTTGAAAATTGCTGAAACCTCATTCGGATGCCACATGTTTCTTTTTACGTTGTACACCTGAGTGCTTTGATATTTGGACCTTCACGAGAAATTTGCATCGTAAAAGAATTAACTGGAATATACATACGAAGCAGGATGACAAGGAGCAAAACACACGTAGGACACGTAAATGAGGCAATATAATTGAAAAATTGACACAGGAATAAAGTGTAGTAAATTATTGACGGTCCAGGAAATACTTTTTATGCACTAAGATGACTTCATTATGTGGTATTTCTGTTCTGCGTAATATTAACTGGAAATGCAACAAAACAGACATGTGAGACTATGTCAAATGGGAGATTAATAATAGAGCTTGAATTAATGACGCAGTATAAACGCACTCTGCGGACACTTGATACTGTGAATATTTTAATAAATTATTGGATATAATTGAGCGCACTTTGACCCTCATATTGAGTTTTTCGTCTTTTTTATTTTATTTTTTTAATATGTCTCTGCACTGGCGGCATCTGCTAATGACCAAATCAACCGTTAAATGGTGGACTGGGTCTCTCCCCTGCCTATCACATCATGGCCTCCCCAAATATCTGCTCTCGTACGCGCAACCGACTGTCGATAGCGCGACCAGGATCACTGCTTCCCACCCTCTAACAGAGCATGCATAGAATTTAAATTAATGTATTAAGAGCTCCATTCCGCTTGGACGAAACGTATTTCCTTTTTTATTGTGAAGCATCTGCATTCCAACCGTATTCACCAGGTGAGAGCATAGCGTGCAGTTATATGCATAGCTTTTACCGTTCTACATTGTGTGAATTTTGTACTGCATGCAATGAAAAACTGCAATTGTAATTTAGATAGTTTTTTTTGATAGTGTCATAATGTATAAAGGAGTTGACAAACGATAGTAGCAATAAAATATAATTATACGTGTACATTTTTTTTTCTTTTTTTGTTCCTATGTTATTTGTTTCGACGTGCTCTCATTTTCACAAACATGTAATACAATGAGTATATCTACGGTGACATAGTGCAAATAAATTCCAAGCCATATCTAAAACATTTTGGTAAGAGTCAATGTTTGGAAACTGAGTGAGATTTTTTCCACTAAATTTATTGAGAGTGAAATATTTAAGAGCAAAATACTATACGAGGAGATATATTTCGCCGACGATAATCCCCATGAAACTTTTATGGTATACTCGCGTGTCAAATAAATAAATAATTAATTAAATACAAATAATCAAATAATTTTTAACTATTTTGAATACAATAAACGGAATATATAATACTTAAAAGTAGCTGGACTAGAAAAACACCGGTTTTGTAGGAATTCACATATGCTTTCACTCGGAATAGTGAAGTTTCAGTCAATGATCTTAATATCATGTGAACCAAAACAAATATTTTGTTGGATTTAACTAATAAATTATTAACTTTAACGACTTTTTCATGATGAAACGTTGTGATTGAAATGTATTTTGTAATATGTTAAAGGTCGTGAAAGTTAATAGTTTAATATTATGTATAAATATGGCAGACGTAAATCGTACAGTTTAACTAATAACTAAGAGTTGTAATGTTAGAACAGCAATTTAAATATTAAGAGAAAAAAAGTAGTTTCATTTTAGCGTTAACATACATTAAATGGAATCGAAATAATACATTTGTAGTACTTAGGTCATAATAAACTATGAAATAGAAACTGACTAAAAATAATTTATTTTTATTTTTGATAAACAAGATTTTGTCCTTAATATCTACCTTTTTTATGTTTTAATTTCCACCACAAATAATCAATAACAGGTCATTTGTACATATCCCTCAGTATTAAGAGGCAATAACAAAGTATATGAGAAATTATATCCCATTATGTACGTAGAATATAAAAGATTATGAAAAAATGTATATCGTTCTGAATTGAAATCTACCTTGAAAATGGTATCTAGCAATCAACCACCATATGCTATTAACGAATTTTACCTAAAACAACTTTTTTTCTACTTACGTTATAATATCTAGTGAGATACAAGCATTCAGCTATAAGAACACATAATTCAATTCTTAAATACTACGCATACGCATAATAAGACACTAAACAAAACCGTGTTAGTTAGCTGTATTAGTAGTGGAAATTAAATTGGGGAAAATATGGTTTCGGGTTTTCGTAGATACCAGTTCCATATATAAATCCAATCCTATAAACTTATTAGAGATTATCAGGGTTCTTATGCGTTCTTCCAGTATTGAATGGAGATAGTAAATCTCAGATGAGTTCTGGAACAATTAAGTAAAATTCCTCGGTCTCGTACTAGTTACCGTTCTCCAGAGCGTAAAAGTATGTCCAGTGTCCTCAACACAGGAGTAACTCATCATCGTAGGAAACCCCTCTTATACCATCCATCCATTTTTATTCGCACAGAAACTCTCATAGCCCCGAAGAAAAGGGTATTTATCCTCGGAAGGATTGACAACATACATATCTCTAAACATTATGAAGGTATGCAAATTCTCTCTCAAAATGTATTAATAATTGAAGATAGTCCTTCATCGAATGTTAGTTAAACGTGTTTAAGTATTGCATGTAATTGAGCAAGAAACTCTACCGTATAGAGTGAGAAACTAGCAAATAATATGCTTTAAAAGATCTGCATATGATGGAAATGTAATTCAGGATACCGAAAAGATGAGCAACGGTTTGTCCTTTAAGTGCGGTTCGACCCAGCATACTGTTATTAGCCGTCCCCGGTGCTTAATCGACACGTTTCTGTTATCTTGCACACGGTTCAAGTACTGGTCGAGTCTACATGAGATGTAGTTTTTCAGCTCTGCCTAGAAGACTAACATTTGCTCAGTTTCTACGTATAAATGTTTACAATAAAACTGCTGAACTGTTTATAAATTACTTATTACCACAATATAGTATCTTCCAACAGAAGAGTCTCTTGCTAGAACTTTGTTGATAGCTTACTTTCCATTATTACGAACCATAAATGAGAATATACTGACATTAGATGACTTAAATGATACAAGCATTACACGATGACCTAACATACACATATCTTCAAGAATAAATGTACAGTACTAATATAAGGAAACAAGTATCAATATTCAAAATATTAGCTTCTGAGAATATGTTAATTTTGCTCTTTGATAATATTATGAGCGGTAACATTGGTAAGGATCCTATCTAAATGTCAAGTTCAATTTTCATGACAATGGTTGATCGTTTGATATAAGCGTGCTTTTCTGTTTAACCATGTGTTACCACTGGTGTGGTATATGAGGCTAACATGTCGTTCATCACACAGAAAAACAATCTCGGATGGTATTTGAAAAGTCACGTTCTTTACGAAGCTCCTGGTACTTAATTATTTCACAAGAGTTGTATGTACTGTCACTCATTCGAGATTATTTACGACTTAGATTAATATTTTTTACGTACTGTAGAAGATATTTTACATCAACAGTCCAAAGAAACGTATTTAATGTTAACATGAATGAAAAAGTACCATACATTCATAAATTTGTTGACTAAAATTTATAGAAAATTTAATAATTGAGAAATTAATTCTCTCATCTCTTTTCATATTATATGATTCATGATCCTATGATATATTTATAAATTTATGATCTTAATTTGGGTGATTCCCTTAGGGTAACAGATTTATTTTGACTAATTTCTCCAATCTAATGAAACAAATATCATGGAGCTAAACAATGAAGGGAAGGTCTAGAAAGAAAACAACATTCCCTCACAAAATGAAATGAGATTGTGGCGCTTCTAGAAACTCATCTAATATTTTGAGACGTTTTGCGAGCCATATCTTGAGTTTTCAGGACAAAATCTTTTAGTTTCCGTTGTCTCGACTTCAATCAGTAGATGAAGTAAAAGTAAATTTATCGATGTTGAGGTAAAATTGCGAAGAAACCAAGCTTGTGAACTAATTTCTCGTACTATAAACTCTGTTAAAGCATTTTCATAACCTATTCATATGTTTCTACAACCTTTTTCCTAATAATTATTTTAACACGATACGAGTTTCAAGGGATATGTACCTTATATATTACAATACAATAGTACGAGTTGAATCCCAAATGTGAATGTCATTTTTCGCAGCACTCATAACATCATGTAAACTACAATTATGTATTTATGGTTGTTTTTACGAGGGTGTATACATAACCCAGCATCGTCCGCGACAAGGTGAATATTGCCACGAATCGGGACTCGAATCCGGGAATTCCTGCTATGGCTCAATGTATGCTATCACTGCAATGTGTGCCCAACATCACCACCCGCTTTCACTCCCAAAAGTCTGCACACAACATCCACCTGGCCTGTTCCGGTCAATCTGTGTCACATTCCCATACACGTCACATCCCTAGGGGATAAGTGATCACAGGCGGCTCCTCATGGTGGAAGAATTTGTACCCGGTTTCCCCTTATTTAAGAGTCTTGATGCAACCTGCAGCCATTTCTTCACCTGGCCGTAGACGATGTGCTATCCACATTTCACCTCACCGTAGATACCACTAGTAGGTACTCGAAAGTTAAGAGTTTGAATATTCCTAACCCTGCTGTTTGGTTTTACGTGTATATTCTAAATCTGACTGATTGAAGATGAATGCAGAACAATCATTTACGTATATCAGTAGTATGTTAAGTTTATGAAAAATACAAATCTGAAATTTACGTTTAATTATTGGTTGGAGAAGTTCAAGTTTAGGATCCCCAAACCCTCTGAAAAGTGCCACGTGTGATGGTAAAATACATACTAATAAAATCTCGTGGTAAATAAGATTAAAGAAAATCATCAAACAGGATTCCTATTGCACCAAATTTGTTTGTAAAAAGGTTCTGTGAAATATCCTCATAATTCACTTTTTGTGGTTATAACAAAAATAAAGTCTTGATTAATATAACTGAAAGATATTTTATGCTCCCGTAAATACTTGATTGCAATGTTTGTAAGGTAAATCCTACAAGTCCGTATAATTCTAATTGTCTCTGCAGTTTTTGAGGCAACAAAAATGTCCAATACTTTACACCGAACGTCTTGTTTTTTTCCATTTTGACTAGATGGAACCAGATGTTTCGTGAATAATTCAAAAAGTCTGCAAGAAGTCTACTTTATTGTATTTGTGATTTCAAGAAGACGAGAGATCAGGTACATGAAGCGAGTATAAACAGAACTAATCCGTTGGTGTAACAGAAACTATTTAATGCCAAGAAAATGTTATTCAGCTGTTAAATTAATACTATTTATGTACGTGCCAACGTTTTCAACGATACTATTATTGTTAATATCTGCAGATAAATTGTATAAGTTATGTAATTATTTATAATTTGGTATATCCATTTTAATTTGATTATGTATGTAATAATACATAGTACAAGTTAATACCAAAATTATGCATATTAACATTTGTTTTGATAATTTTTAATCACTAAAATTTTATAATTTGGGTATTTACGTGATCTAGACCTTAAAACAATTGTATCAAGCGTATCTTTTGTAAATTGTGTTTATAATTACTATAATGACACAATGTAATACGTACAATGTATTATTTTTTCATATATCATAGTTGTAATTTTTTTCTTTTTTCTCCAAACTGTACTGTGGTACTCATTTTCTTCAGCTCTGATGAAGATCTAATATAGTACGTAACGTTGGCACATATATAAATAGTATTATTTCAACAGACCTCAGCTCAAGAACCTTTTTCTTGATATTAAATAGTTTCTGTTACACCTATTTGATATTAAATAGTTTCTGTTACACCAATATTATTTTGAAGGTCAAGAAAAAACTACGATGTGTAAACTATTTACTTTACAACTGATACGTTGAAGTAAATTAGTTGACTAAGAAGTATAATCGTAAGATTTTAAAACTAGAGACAAATCTGCAATAGGTGTATTATGGTATACCTCTGAGGTTGAACACACTTGTTGTTTGTAGCTTCATCATAGTATTAACTATTCTGCAATATATACCTGCACCGGATGAAAATCTTATCCTTTAAATTTATTTCAAAATCAGTCACTAATTTCAATTATTTACCAACCCGTAATGATTCTCCATCTTGAACATTTTGTGTTGTGCACCTCTTCAGAAACTAGCAACTGCACACCATACTGGGGGTCCAACTCAATGTGTTTGAGCCGATTGGTTTATTCCAATTCCTCTGCCTCCGACGTGAGTCTCCTATCTGCCACTGAATGCACTTAATGTGTTCTCTTGCTTTCATCGTTCCTCTCTATTTTACACCCTCCGCTCCCTCGCTCTCCGCATATATTTCCAGCTCCTACGACAGGCATCGCCACTCTTCAAACCATACGGCGTCGCACCTTCACAGACCCCCGCTCCCTCATCCCTTTAGGATACCACTGAGAAGCTCTTATGCGGTTCACCACCTCCTCACCCAGACTTCAAGTATTCCCACAGAGAAGTGAGAGGTTCTCTGAACCCATCCTCCGACCATTTGCTCGGTGGAGGAGCACTCACGACGTTCCCGCGCAAAGATCTCGGTGCTCCTCGAATCGCATGCAGGCAAGACGAGGCGTTTGACTCGCGAGCCACGATTCACCGAGACTCAGGCGTGGTTTTGTAATCAAGACTCAATGAGAGCGGCAGCGGCAGGAGGCAACGGCTGGTAAATACGATTCAGCCAACTCTCGTATTTCACCAAGTTGTTTGTGCTTATGATCTTCGTATTTGTGAGTTGGGTGAACGTCTACACACTACCGTGTAGATTGCAAATGACTGAAAGAAAATCTCCATAAATTTGTTTTTTCTTATCAGGAAATAAAATTACTGAGTTCATTCTTATTCAGAATATTACTCCTCTCATTTCCAAAACTCTTTTGTTGCAGAATTTTCACTATATTCTAGTCTCACCAATGTCTCAAAATTACGTAAAATTATATTATTTAAAAAAATTAGAATATAAACCGTACCTGAAGAAAAATCTATTTTCAGACCGCTATAAATCACACCCTATCTTAAATTTGCCAAATATATCTTAAAATATTATCATATAATTTATCTCCAAAATATGTAATTAGAAAGAGTTTGTGAAACTACATCAAATGCAAAACGGGAGTTTTACTGCAAAGTGTTAGGTGGAAACTAATATCAAAATACCAGGGGAGAATGTTGTCTGAGCAGTAATACCAAATATTCCATAAAAGGAGTTATTTAGAAAATAATGAAATGTAAGAATCTAAAGATGAGAGCAAAATTTGGTTAATATGGGCAGCACTATTACGTCACAATAACAGAGTTGAGGAACGGAATGGTAGTGATAGATTCTTAGAGATGTGAATAGAACTAATACTTTTTTTCTGTGTGAAAAATAAATTCAAATTATTTTTTTAAATATATTCAAGGGCGTACAAATCCTAGTTTTAAGGCACATGCTAATTCATTTTTACTGGTATGAATTAAGAAGATTATTACAATGAACATTTTATCATAAGTCGATCTTTGCTTTGGAATGATGAAATTATAGTTTTCACAAAGTCTTGACAATGAAGGACACTGAAAGGTGCACGATGAATCAGATTATATTTTAACGTTAGATTATAAAAAGAAGAGCAATTACTGGAAGATTTGTCTGCTGTTTAATCTCAAGATGCGTGTTCCGTGTTACTTGCAGAAAGGCATTCAGGTAATTAAATGTGAAAACCTTATACCTGTATGAATGAATATAATTAATATGGGCGATGAAGAGAAACTTCCTCATTAATCTTTTCCTGACTTTAGGTAATTGTAGGACTGGTGAATCGTATAAATGCAGGATCAACGGGCAACCTTAATTGTGATGGAAGGGTATTTATTTTTTGCTATTAAAATATTTCCTTTTTTTCAAAAGCTCCAGATTCATAACTTTTATGTCAACGTCTACAAAAAAAGGAAATACAAAAACTTCTGAAGATTGTGAGATTGTTGGAAAAAATTTAGAACATTTATGAACTAGGAGAGAAAATAATGGTATTTGTCATCAAATTGCTACATCATGACTTCCTCGGTTCAATTTTCATGAATAAATCTTGACCGAGCTATTAATTTCAGCTATAAAGTCTCATTAGGAGAAAGTAATTGGTGTAAGTACAATCTAACGGGTACTTGGTCCGTATTGTTAGAATATTAAAGAAAAAATATTCAAGTGATGTTAAAAAATCTTTCCTGAGTTGAATCACTCTTCTGGGTGAGTTGACAAAGAAAAGTGATGTCTACCAGTTGGCGGCGTCGCTTGGCGAAGGAGGTTAATTATGCCCATAACCAACCAAAAATTGAGGGAAGTAACATCATTTCTTTGATGTTAGTTTCACTTTATTCGATGCATAATTTTGTGTAATAAATATAACCTAAAGTTGTTGTAAATTCATATTCACTTTTAATTTTAAATTTAAGTTTAAATTAAGAGTTTCTCTTTTCTGTGAATATGTATTCATAATGGGGTTTTGTTTTGTATAATTTTTTAAAAATATGTACAAATTGACCACATTCTCATATTGAAAATGGATCTCAGGTGGTTGTTTATGTGGTATGACCAATATATAATAAAGATGCAGTAAGATACTATGAAAAGAATATTATGTTTCTTTAAATATGTTGTATTCTATAAATTTGTTCATGTAGTATAAAATATGTTACAATACGTATATAAACATACAAACCGAGGAAGCTACAATTTTATAAATTGTATTATATAAATAGTACGTTAACTAGTACATTACGTTAAATATTACAAAGTAATTGTTCGGTGTAGGGAAACGTAATATAGAAACCAAGAACATTGTGTTTGTGGTCCAAAAAACACATTACAGATCAGCTAGTTGTTATCGAGGAGTCCTCTGAGAGGAGAAAAAACAAATATTTGTGGGTGGTATATCACATTGTTTGTTGACCGTTGCTAATTACAGTTGAATTAGAAAGGTTTTGAAAATAGATTTGTCCATGATGTTACGCTACATTATAGAACGAGGAAAAACAGGTTGGAAAATATCGAATTTGTTTTCACTTGTATCATAACACTATTAACGCCTATAAAATAATATAATATACAATAACAGTAATAAGAGATATTTTTTAAATTCATTTGGTATGCAAATGTTCTAAAGTAAATGAAAAATTACGTAAATATGACAAATGATTGCGTTCGGTCAATACTGCAGCAACTCTCGATAATTCTAATTTAGAAAATTTGAAATGTTAATGTATTAATAATGTCGCATGATGTAGGAAATACAAACCAAGGAAAACGTAGCGCCTGCAATAAAATAAAAATGAATAACATAATTGACTGGTACTGAAATAATATATTTATTCATAAGTCTATTTTAAATTAAAATTTCAATTTTTAGGAATTAAAATAAGGAGATCGAGTAAAACTGAACTATATAAAATGTTGATTGAAATTTTATTGCGTTAACCCGAGACGCGGGAAATGGTTCTTTTGCAAGGTTTATAATACTCGTCATTTTCATTTTCTGTTTTAAGGTACCCAATACATTAAAAAAAATTGGTAAATTTCATACAATAAAATCGTGAATCAAGAATAACGTATGGTTTATCGAAGAGGATTAAAAATGCCATTAGAACTAGGAAGATATTTTTTTCTCATTATACGGAAGCCAAATTATATAAACAATATTTTTGTAGAACTAAGTATCATTTAACCTCACTTTCACAGGCTTGGTGTGATATAATTTTTACACAGGGTGTGGAATTGTATATGCAGTTCAATTTTTTTTTCAGAAAGAACACATATATTACAGACGTTTCGAAGTTTTAATTGGTTTCAAGAGTTTCATTTCTTTTAAAACGAGACAGAAAATTACTGGTAAAAATTTATTACCACTAACTTAACACAGAACTAAATAATTAAGAATTTGTTCTATTTGACATGTGATGTTAACTATTTTGAGGATTGAAATAAAACTCACAAGCTTTTGAAACTGCAAAGAAAAGTAAATTGAATGCAGATAGAAGTAAGAGGTTTGAATTTGAAGGCGATTACTTACAACTTATTTGCCTAGATAATATTGTATTGCTACAAATGTTCTATTTTAGTATTCATTGTCTTAATAAACGCATTAATGTAGGAAATACTATTTAAACATTCGTCAATGCGTTTTTACCCATTATGGGAATAGGTATTAATCTTAAAGCATGAAAACATAATGTTTATGTTCCATAATTAAGAACGTTCGTAATATTATTTAAAGAGAACTGAATTCGCATAAGTATTAATCCTCTCGCTACCATCAGTAAATATTGGAAGGTTTTCTCAAAATTGGTCTTAATCCATTAAACCCCTTATTTCCATTAAATTAAGAGCGTGACAGATCCTTAATCTCTCCGTAAGTCTTCATGTACTAGATTTATTCACCCAGAATATAGCAGGAGTGACAGGGATGTCGAGCTCTCTTTTCTCGATTCAAGTTTCCGAAGAAGCTAATTTCTCAAGTAAATGGGACAAGGTAGAGTCATTTAAACATTAATTTTTCATTGATTTCGCGAAACTTCAAGTTTTAGCCTCTGATGCAGTTTTCTTCCTCGCCACGTCTGCACGATGTAAAGGACTTAAATCCGTAGAATATTTAGACTCTTGCTCTTTCTCTCAAACAAGCTAATTTTAGGAAGCGACTTATAACCTAATAAACGCGGCCCAGTTCGTCTGTCCGTGAACCTGTGTCGACGGAGAAGCAGGAGGCTTTGGAGGAAGGGAGATTGAGAGCGGAAGCTGCCCGAAGCGGCGCGGAGGAGGGGTGTTTGACGGAGCGGTCGCAACGGAAGAGAAAGCCAAGTTGGGAGGGCGAGGTGTGGAAAGGCATTCTTCGCTAGCGTGACTGTTGAGACTGTTAAAGCCACTCAGGACACTCACGGGATAAACGAGTGAAAATTAATGAGATCATAACGCTAGTGTTAATTATTTCATTGATGCAGTTCTCGTTTAGAACCGATGTGAAGAAATTTGTATTCATTGATATCACTACGGTTCTTATTCTTATTAGATTTCTATTTATGTTTTTAGATTCGTTACTTTTTCAAAGTATTAATAGATTCCTAATAATGAAATAAAGAACGGGACACATATTTGGTCCTTTGACCCATGAATAAAGTTATAAGAAGAAGGAAATTTTGATCTAAAAATTATCAACATATTTTACTATTAAAATATGATTTGTGAATGAAATAAACAAGGAAATATTATTTATCAGAACGAGTATCATTTATTAAACAAGAAAGAATTATTTATTTGTTTAAAGTTAATCCCTACAAATTGCTTTAGGTTTTTGACGTCAATTGGTTGTTCATTGAATACAGGTCCATTATTATATTCTAACGAATCTCCTGACTTTTTTCTTCTTTCAATGTAGAGAATATGTTGCAATACCACATTCATTTTGGATTCTGTGTTAGTGCATTGACGCAAAACCAATCAAATTCAATCCAGAGTTTATGTGTTACACAGGATTTGCGTGTTCTTTCCGGAAGATCGATCTGATTAAACACTCCATAGTTAATAGCTCTGTAAATTCCGCTGAAGCTCTTTACGTCTCCCCTCCCACGTGAATCTACAATCAATTGTTCAGTTTTATCAAGAGTTCAACGCAAATTTGGAAATAAAATTACACCGAAAGAGATAAATTGTGTAATACGCGGTTAGAAATTAACAGTATCCCTAGTTTAAAAGGTCATGTTTGAGAAAAAACGTTCAATCTTTGTTGGTTCCTTTTTTCTTTTTCTTTTTTTTTTAGAAAAGTAGAGCTCCAGTCGCTTGATGCCGAACATAACCGCAAGTGAGATTTGAATAATGGACCGGGTACTGTTGCGATCCCAGTAAGCTCCATTAACCAAGCAGTCGGAAGCGGGAGGGTATCGGACCTCGGAAATGGAATTCCGATTTGTTTTACATGAAGTTGCGGTATCGCGAAGTGCACCACGTGGTCAAAGCGCGGCTGAACGAGAGGCGTAGTGCGAGGTTGCATACCCGCTCACGTTTTAAACGCGGGTCGGGGCGGATTCACAGTCTGTTCTTGGCTCCCTTCCACGCTCCCTCATCACGTCACGGATCGCTACCTAAAAAGTCGTGTGAGGTAACCAATGGTTCCCTAATTCCAACACATCAACCCTCTAACACTGAATGGTGGAACGATTCCACAACCATTAGCATGAAACACAATAATATGCCAGACAGTGGTTCTCATTATATATGGACTCGCGTTTGAAGTTCTCATTTGCGAGGAAGTGCGAACTAGTCGATATTGCTGCAGCCAATAATTATGATTAAAGCAAAACAACTGTTGGAGTCCATAGTATTTATCTTCAATAATTCTAATTCCTTGTTCTATTGAACTCAAGTAATTGCAAAAAAAACAAGAAATGAAAAGAAAGCTAATGCAATAATGCACTCCTCTTTTTCGTTCAGTATTTAGTAGAGCATAAAAGGAACACTTATAATTTAGTGAAAGCGAACAAATCCATATATGGTTATTCAATTATTTATATTTACATTTTTCAGCTCGAATAATATTTTCAGAGATTTTTCAACTTAGGTACAAATTATAAATGAACCAAATACTTTGAACTTCTAGTATGGAAACAATAAAATGTTAGAAAACTACCATACAATATAATATATGTATAATTAACTTACTAAATTACTTAAAATTAATTAACGGAAAATAAAAGTTCACATTTTGAAACTTTTATACAATTTTTATAAAACTATTTATTTTCATTTACTACCTTAAACTGATTCAAAAAGATAAATATAAACATTAACGGCGTTGAATAAACATTATTTAATATTACTTAAATGTAATTTAATATTTCGGTGAAATTAAAAACATTCATGGTCCCGGCGTACCCTGTTTGTATTCTCCTCACCTGAACTCTCACATATTTGTTTATAATGTCTTTTAAAGTAGTAGCAAGTCTATTACTTATGGTCTACTTATCTTTTTGTCCCTCTCAAAATCATGTTAATTCATGAGGATTCAATATGCATGAGGAATACATGATGAGACATCTAGTCAGTTTAGACAGTGACCTACCCTTTCAAAGAAGGATCAAAATACAAACAAGCGCCACACGAAGTGTAGCCGTTCATTGCGAACTAATGATGCAGTCCGGGAGACTTGTTCAGCTTCCGAGATGTGCGAACATTGGACGCATCCTATTGATGAGCGTCCGTAAAATCGCTACTGGATAGAACGGGAGTAGTGATAAGTGCGGTGAAGGAGGGGAGGTAGAGACAAGGCGGAGATTGTGAAACGTTCGCCACCACATCATAACAAGCTGGACCCGGCGGAACGACCTAAAGACGTGCAGCTCACCTCCAGCGCACGGCACAGCACCCCTTTCGTCTAGCAGGGCCAAAAGTTGGACAGAGATGTCAACGAATATTCACGGAAGATAATTGCGTAGCAGGTTTAGAGCATGTGCAGACTTCAATGTGTGGAAGAGGAAGAGAAAATTAAAGACTAGGAATATCATCTCACGTGAGGGTTCAAATGACAATTGAGTTCGCTGTTCTCAAAGTGAAAGAAGCGCCAGATATAACTAGTATTATGGAGAATAATATGACGAGAATAAGCGACGTGTCCAAAGATTTTCCTCATGCCGGGAGGGGGCTTCATTGCAAATCAATCACAAGATTTTGGTGAAATTAGAAACAAAGATTTTAGCGTCGGAAGAGAATTACATATCCACAAAGTAGCAATCAATGATGATGGTGCTTCAAAAATGAGCTATAGTAAAAAATTAACGCATTTACATTAATTGTATTCCTGTATGTTGCCATATACCATGATACTAAACGATAGCGCTATCTCGTTTCCATAAGATACTGATGGTGGTAGAATATCCGCGTTTTATTTGTTCCACGAATTCTACGGAATGTGGCAACTCTAATCAATTTTATNTATATATATATATATATATATATATATATATATATATATATATATATATATATATATATATATATATATATATATATATATATAATCATTTACACCTAAATTGTACAATTTACTCGTGTCCTCATAGATATAACACAGTATTCACATTAATTGACTGTTCAAACCTAATTTGCGGAAGAAAGGTTTGAATTTAGATGGTCCAAGTCGCAAAACATCAAAATATATACGAGCTCAGGGATACACAGTTTCAGAGAGGAGACAGCAGTCTCCGCGTCGCCGCAGTCTAATCCACGGAACAGAGGGTCGAGGGCAAAGAAGTCTGCCCGGGAAGCTCGCTGGCGCTCTGCCCAGAGGCAACCACGCTCAGGCGACCAACGGAAGCTACCCGACTTTCAACTTCGGGCGCTCCGCGATAATAAGTAACAATGCTTTCGGGTTAAGGACAATAGTATTGGGATACGTTCTTCATATATTAGTTGGGCATTTCTTCTGGTTATATTTCCAATCGTTACAATAGTCTTTTTTTCAATAATTAGAGCAAAGTATCACACCCACCTCTTCATTTATTTCCTCAAAAATTGAACAACGCATGCAACAAATTAATAATATCCAATAATTTATCAACTAAAATACAACCGAGTTGTTATTGCTTATACAATGTGTTAATTCCAATTAGGTCTATTAATTTCGTAATCTCACCTCCGAGTACGCGATTGCAGAAATATGTAGTAATGAAGTAAACCAACGCAACTTTCATGTGTAGGTGTTCATACCGACACGTTGATTCCGTTCTAGGTATCTGTATGCATAACAAAATCGTAGATGAAAAGAAAAAGAGAGTTTAATTATAGCTTCTAAACACTGAATTTTCATAACTTAGTAAAAGTTTTTTAATTTGTTCTGTTAGAAAACGATCTATTTATTAGAAATTAAATGGGTAAAGTTGGTCTCAGAAATGTAGCAGTTTGATATTTTTTTCACGCGACAATAATTCCAGTTGACGTTGGCTTGTATGTACTTTAAAATATATTTTCTGTCATTTTTATATTCTGTGAAGATTTGTATACTAGATAATGCGATACAATTTAAGGGTAGTGAGAAAAAGTATGTGAATGCAAAACATACTGCGATGGTGTTGGGTATGTTTCAATATAAAGTTGATTAACCGTTTTCTGAAGCATCAGAATCTTCAATTTGTGTACATTTCTGTATCACTAAGGTTCCAATGACGTATTATCTAAGTGGCAGACTTCACTTGATTTTCAACCTAGCGAGTTTTAACAAGAAAAGATTTTCAAATGAATATTTTGATTATTTTGCACTCTTAGAGTATAAGGATAACATAGAAATACATTTTTCCTAATTAATGTTTATCTGAATATGAAAAAAAATCTTAGAATCATTTGGTACGCACAGAAAACATTGTTACAGGTAGCACTTGTCAGTAATTTACATTCCTTCTTCTTATGCATCAGATTAATATTTTGAAGTAATCAAAGTAACCGTTGTTGAAACTAAGAGATGTTAATACTAAGTGTGACAGAGTTGTTTTCCAAATTAAGTGAAAAATTAAAAGTAAAAATTATATATTTATTAACAAACAAAAATATTTAATCAGGAAAGTTTTAGTGTCTGCAATAGTTATTCTGAAATACTTCCATAGATCCCATCCACTTTTTGCGGTTTGAAATATTTGGAATACTACGAAACTTGAGGATAACGAAGGGATGTGTATCGGCGGAGAGTTGGAGTGACGAAGGGGAGAAAATGAAGTTGAAACGAGTCGGAGTGGAAATGGGAAAAGACGGATAAATAGGGAACCCGGCACAAAATAAGGGATTGTTGAAAGATATGCACGGGAATTTGAAGGAGCAACAAAGTATGTGGATAGAAGAACAGAATATGCAAAATTGGTCGAGGAGAGGTTATTGGCAACAATTGGTTGGGAATAGTGAAAAGAAGTGGAGACGGCAAGAATCAAGGGGAAACGTTGGGGATAGAGTGAACGGAGGAGACCAATAGTGAGTAACAGGAGGTACCACGCGGAAGGGATGAAGGGCCAATCCATTTTAAGTGATCCAGAAAAAAATAAAGTGTAGCCTCATCCCTTCGGATGAATTTCATTTTTGCTTATTTTTTAGTGTTACTGGAGAGTTCAAAAATATCATTCAAAAACTTTACGATGTCTGATTTAAAAATGGCGGCGGTTTTGTTCTACTATGTTTTTGACCTTTGTAAGCGTTAACGTAAACTTTTTTATCTCAAGATTGATTTGGTCTAGCCCCTTAAATGGATTCTTTCAATGTTATGACCTTCCAAAAATCAAACTTTTTCATTTTTTCCCCTTTTCTCAAAGCTTATAACTCTGTAAGGTGAACTTATAAAAATTTGATATTAATATGTTTCAAAGGTGTGTATAGTAGACAACTATCAACAAACTATTCTCCAAATTTTGCTAAAAACTTTTACACTTGGCATACATGTCAACGTAATATCTCCAGGTACTCAACGATATGCTCATATAAAATATAAATAATAATGTAACAAATAAGTATCAAGTATAATAAATAAAATCGTAATAAAAAGGCTCGATAAATGTGTATAATTTTATTGATAAATTAGAGGTGTAATTGCTGTACTGATACTGGATAAGAGCTGCTTATCCAACAATAGTGATATTTTCGCAGAAAGCTCCCATATTCTATATTAATAAATTTCGAGAAATATATTAATATCCATGTTACAGATGTTTCCAAATTACAAGTTATATTTTTTATTGATAAAAATCATCTTTGATGAGCACTGATGATACAGTTGGCAGAGTTTTTATATAACTTTTGTCCTGTTGCCCAAAATCAAGTTCAAGCCTTTCATGGGGCAAACGAACAGGAAAATAATGGAACTGAATAACTGTACATCCCTTATTTTTATTATCTTAAAGAGAGGTTATGTTGATGAAAAAATGCTTGTGTTTTAGTTATGATTTTGACCATAACATACCGGTACTTTATACTTTTCAAAAAGCACTTTAAAGCAACCATTTCTCACACGAAAAGATAATATACTTTCAAATTATGCTGCGAGTCAGTACAAAAAAATTGTTATTTATGTGTATTATCACAATTTTGATTTTGGGTTCTACATTGAATGGAGTTTTTGTGCATTATATCGTAGAAAAAATACCATAAAAATCTAAGAATCGAATAGGTGATACCATAAAGCGGACAGTGATAAACGTTAATCTGCAACGACCTTATAGTACTCAAATTCTTACGCCTACAGACATGTAAGTTCTAATTTATTTCTTTATCTTGTTAATAGAAGAACTGGACGTTAATAGAAGAATTGGACGTTAATAGAAGAATTAGACCAGTTTATGAGGAAAGTAGATTCTTTTAACAACATGAGAAATGAATGTTGTAATAAATTTTATATTTACGTTTAATATCTCGATCAATTGCTCTGTTGCTCTTGTTACAATTTATTATCACCTCACGATGAGTAAAAAATGAGCTTTATTTGATTTTGGGATTAAAATAAAGACATGCATGTTGTGTTTTTCAATGCATACGGACTAAGGACTAAATTTATGAAACATGAAAAGGATCATATATATGGTCCTATAACAAATAATTTAAAATATTTTAAGAGAATTATGTGTAATGAAGCTCACAACACCAGCAAATTATTTCAATATTTCATCTAAACTTTCTATGGAAATATCCCATCAGTTAAATAAGCACCAGTGTAATTGTATGAGTACGGCTTTTTATTATAACTCCCTCGTAGTCCATGCAGTGTGTACTCTCTGCTCTATTTTGTATTGCTTCGACAACTCTGTTCGCAGTAATGTCAGCACCTTTACCACGAACGAACCTGTATTGGAAAGCACTAAAATTTTCTGATGTTAATTTTCTTGTTACATTTCGTGCTAGAAATTTATGAAGCGCCTTCCCCAGCACACGTAGCAACGTTAGCGACCTGTGAGATTTACTATCTGTCCTATACCTCTCTCGGACTTCTAGAAACAGTCTTAACTCTCAATTGTTCATGCAAAAAGATAATGATTTATTAATTTAGTTATCTCCTTTCCAAAACGTGGGAAATAATTTCGTTTGTTATACTGTCCAATCCTCCACTTTTATTAAGGCTCAATGTCTTGACCAAATCCTTATCTTCTTCTCGTTGCCATATTTCATGTTTCTATCGTGTAATATTCTTTTTTTTCGTTCTTCCGGCAGTGGCCCCAACAACTTATCCAATATCACCGTTCCAGTATCCAATTAAGACACCGTTGAGCATTCTGTACCCCTAACATTATTCCATAAGGTAGTCGCTTTTAATTTATTTTCTCCTGTTATGTATGGAAACCCCCCATACACTTTCCCCCAAACTATCTTCTATAAATTAATCCCAACTTTTTAAACCAGACATCGTATTTTTAATTACTTTTTTATCTCTCCAATAACTCCAAATCCTAGAAACCCTGAACAAAAAATGATGTTTTTCGGAAGGAGTGCGGCGACATGATCACTTAGTATGGATTGGTCTTGAAGAAAGGATAAGACCGAAGTACACGCAGAAGGCTAGGGCGCTCTTGCCTCCACGACGCGACGCCTCGACAGGCGACGCCTGGCGAGGAGCCAGCGGGAGCTAAGAGCAGAGGTCGCCGGGATCACTGGGGAGGAAAGGCTTTGAGGAGAGGTAGGTGGCCCTAAGGAAAGCTTGGAACATCGGAAGGAACCAAGCGTTGCTTGTGCGATGGTTTGTGGAGGATGAGAAGTCGTGGAAGGAATCGTTCATAGAACTACGGGGATACACACGAGGATACTAAAGGATGGAGGTAGAGCACATAGGAGTATATAAAATAAATTAGAAGACAATTGATTTAGATGGGAAACATACTACAATAAACTCGAGAAATCTAATCGAAAGAATAGGATATGAGTCCTTTCCACTTTACAGTATTATTACACTATTTGATTGTCGAGCAATGTATTTGATTAAATACTAATTAATAAAGATGAAAATGAAGTATGACAGCAAATTTCCTTGCTTTATTTTGTCGCTACATTTCTCATTACCTTCACATTCTAGTCATTCTTGGTTATCCTATAGATCCATTGAAGAGCGAAAAAATTCCACGAAGAGCGAATGCAGGGAAGAGATGGGTGGTGAACTGTAACACAAAAGCGTGCTTGGCTTCACAAAGAGTGTCTCTCTAGATGACACCGGTGCAGCGTACGCTTACCTCCATAGTCCCCGCCACTCGTTCCTCACCTTGTCGTTCGTCGCTACGCTTTCGTCCACCCTCCACCCTTCTCCACCCATCCGACCGCTCGCCAACCACGCGCGCGCCTGCTCTTGGCGACGACAGCTCCGAAAGTTTTTAATTATAATTGCGAGATAGCAAAAGGTATAATCCAATTCCCACCCCCACTGAATCCACCACGAGTGAGGCGAAGCGTCCCAGCAGAGACAAATACCACTATGAATTTAGGAGTCACTCATGACCTCGCTTTTCTTGTCTCAATGTCTACGAACTGTTGGACAAAAAGCCCTGCGTGTTGCGTACAACAATATTTTAGACCCGTAGTTGATTTATTAAATTACAATTGGATACTCTTCTCTTTCTTCCTTGTTTGTACTCTAGTACTGGGAAATAAAATTTCGCAGTGATTATTTTGTAAATGTCGATTTCCCTCTTTAAAATACAAATTATGCCCCGAATAGAATTTAATCTTAACTTGAGAACATTTTTGTAGAATTGTAAAGGTGTACAGAATACAAATGCGTGGAAAGAGAAACAGTTTGTAAAGTTTCGCAGTTTAATGGAAACGAAAAAAGAAGCGCAGAAAGTGCGAGCTATCACTGACTTTAACCACATAAATGCCTAATTGATAATAGTACTACACGTATCCCAAGCTTGCTTCCTCGCTCCTCCCACCAGTTGAAACTGGTGACAGAATTGCAGACCTGAATGGAAATTGTGGAAGTCGCAGGATGGTGTAGTGGTACCCCTGCAATTAGTGCTGGACAACTTGAATACTTTTCGTGGCTTTTCACTTTTCATCCGTTCCTTTCCGTAAGACGTTCTTGATGATGTTAAATTATCATTTTAATTACAATTTATTTGGATATGATCCATCGTTTGAACATTTTCAACAGATCACACGCTACTTTTCGGATGTTCTGCTTGAATGTCTATCAGTACTGGTGTACCTCGATATCCACATAATAATGTCAAAATAAATAGTAATAAAAATAATATTCATCTGTTTGTATTTAAACTAAAAGTAGTTAATTTCGTTGACCATTAAATATTTCAAAATCTGTAACTAAAAATTGGAGAAAGAGTGTTGAATCAAATATGGCGGATAAAACTGAAAAACTGAGGGACACTTTTCAGTAATTTACGGAATCCTGTATTCCGAGCAAGTTAATCGTAATGTATAGTAACATATTGTGAAAGAATAAAAATTATTCCGTGTTAACTTTTTCTTTACATTACAACTACTTCGAGCAAAACAACATTACAAGTATAAAGTGCTTAAAATAACTTCGGTGCTAAAAGAGAATCGTAAATATATCATAAACACCTTTATTATCAGTGCTAATATGTAAATTTAAATAATGAGAGGTAATATATTTTTATACTTGCAGGACGCATCAGGAGGTTGAAAAATTTCAATCAAATAATTTAAATATTACTATAGTTTTAAATGCATGAAAAAAAAGATATGGCTCAGAAACGTCTAGCCACAAACATCTCTGTTGCATAAATCGGAGACCTACACAATATTGTTGAACAATCCCATTTACGTATTGCAGATACGGAGGCTCTGTACGATACGCAGGGGCCAAGCTTCGTATCTGAGCCTCCCGCCAAAATGGAGTTCACCAACTCGAGCGGCGGGAGAGTGGACTGCGCGGCCCGTGGTAACCCGGAACCCAACATCGAGTGGGTAGGAGCCGATAACAGCGTCATCTCCTCCATCCCGTCCATCCGGCTGGTACTTACCAACGGCTCGGTGTACTTCCCACCATTCGAAGCGGAGGCCTTTCGACAGGATGTTCACTGGACCGTATACCGCTGCATCGTCTCCAACAGCGTCGGCTCCATCGTTAGTCGAGATGTCACCGTACGCACGGGTGAGTAGTAATGTTGCTTCCAGAGCTTAGAAACTTATAAAGTAGGGCAATGAAAGATTCACTTCTTACCTTACACATTCTAAAACGATTCCTTCGCATCCTCTTGAACCAGTAGTTAAGATCAATCATTGGAATCTTCGAGAGAATTATTTTCACTCTCTAGCTTTCGTTTGCTTGAACAAGCTACGTATTTCATTGTTAAATAAGTACACGTTCTACTATTATTAATTCACAAGCTGATAAATAAAGCAAGAGTTTGATTAAGAAGTGAAACTGCACTTTTGTTGTATTTTTGTCTCACGTATATGGTCTGAATTATTTTTCATTATACTTCAATTACATTCTAAATCTTTTACATTAGATATTTATCTTCCCTTTAAAGAACACGCCGCGGCGCCGTCATCTTTAATACGAAATAATTCTTAATTATTTCATTGGAAGTATTACCTACACCTTTAATTGCTGTCACTTGTTTATACAGGATACTTACTGCACTTTCATCATTTAGCAAGTATCCCTTTTTTTGTTTTGGTGATTTGGGTGCAGTGTGTGGTGAGCTAAGAGGATTGCAGAGTGTTCCCTTTTTTCTTTTCACCTGTAAAATACAAATTGTTGAAATAAAATTGCAATACGTCAGAAAAAAATCTTTTTAAAGACAATGTTTGACGTTTGTACAGTTCTGTACTTAACCGCATGCTTATTTTTGCAGCGTAATTTTTCACAACTTTATCCCTCATCAATATTGTACAGAAAAGTTGAAAGATATGTTTTAGAACCGAAGAATTGTGCATTTCATGAGTTCATGTAATATATCTGTACCATCTTTCACAGATGAATAATGGCACATGAGCAATATCATGATTCAATCACAAGCTGCAAACATATCTTTCATGACATGATACGAGAGCGGAACGTAGAGAAGGGTGTTCCAATGATTGATCACCTTCGGTGTTGGTTATATTCCATCTTTCGTTATGCAGTACCATGTTGGCACATAAAATTATGAACATTTCCAATAAGCGTTCGATTCATTGGTGAATAGTTGTCTCATCATCTATGAGAAACTCAACATGAATGAAAACATCTTACATTTTTCAGAGATTGCTGCAAATTATTCGTCTTTATTCAAATTATTAATGCAATTTAAACTTATATCCATTTCTCTAAAAGTACACTATAACACTGCATGCATTAAAAATCTAATAATCCAATTACATTTCTATAAAACATCCTTATTATCTTAAATTACCTATCATTTCAATTTGGAAATTTGAAAATATAAATTAAAAACGTATTTATTTCACAAATGATAAATGTACTTCATCACAAAAATAACAAAGATACTTAGGTTTATCATTCTATTTTAATCCAAAAACTAAATTCAATGAGGAAATGAAAACCTTGGTTTTCACACGTGTTCTACCCTAACAATTTCCGTCCTTTAGTTCAATTATTGACTACAGATTAGAAGAAAACGAAGAATCTGCTATAATACTAATATTCAGAATATTTTTGAGAAGGAACAATCCGGAAGGATGCATTGTATTAGATTTTTTCAAAATAATCGAGCGATAAACGAAATTAAAACTCTAAAACCTCTTTTTGTGTAATAAATACATGGATACTGGAACTCTTAACGAGCCTTACATGGTTAACCCCTCGGAGGGAAAAGTCTTTTTAACGAAAACTCTTCAAAAAGCTCTTTAAAATCCTCTTGGTACGGGGATCTTTAAACTATATTACACTAGGCACTTCATTCTCGTAAATAATAATGAGAGGTCCAAGAAGGTATATCCGAGATAAGCATTTATGACCCAATATGAAACCCCATGTGATTGAGATCATCAGATTAGTGATCTAGTTCGGACAGTGACCTATGGTTATGGAAACTGTGCTATTCATAGAACCGTAGACTAATGAATGTCCTATATTACACTCTGTTATTTTCCACACTTCCCATTAATCGCTACATTTGAGTACGAGACATCCTATTTTATATTTGTGGAGAATGGAATGGTCAAGGGTCTTCAGTCATAAATTTTTAAACCGAGAAAAACATTCTTCAATGTCTAAAAAATCGAAACACTTATTAATTTTAGGGCAATAATAAGTAAATCTATAATTATATTTTGGTATTGTCATTCAAAATATAAACATCAAAGTTTTATTTAGATGTTGAAGTACATTTTGACACTTCTCAAAAAGGAATCTGTTTGAAGACCCTCTGTTCATGCATCAATGATAAATAGTCCGTCTGTAAATCATTTCAAATCGAATACATTTTATATATTGTATCAGTACAATTGTTCACGGCGTTCAGTAAACAATAAACTATATTAATTACACTCATTGATATGTGTGTCATGGTATTACATTCATCACACGTGGCTTTAGAAACGTACGACAGCATTCACCAGTAACCACCTCTTATATTATTGATTTAATATAACCACAAATTATTATTGATTTAATTTGTGACCTGAACTGAAAATGAGGAGGAAAATAAGGACTCCCTATCTTGTAAGCTTTTATGAACTAATAATAATATTTAATATAATAATTTTATGTACGAATAACAGTAAGATTAAAAAATATATATATTTCATTCCTCGTATATTAAAAACTTACTTGAATTATGCATCATTACACACTAGTTATTACTTTAATCGACTCAATTCGATGATAATTCGAGTTCATATTTTCATCATCTGGAGGCTATCAAAGACTAATTATGAAGTACTGTTGGCATGGATCACATAGGTTGTGTCACCTTTCTGATCTCTTGTAGTTAAATTTAAATCAATTTTTGTTGTGAATCATGAATCACAAAAAATCAAAAACTCGAGCTATTCGAGACCCACCAATCCCTATAGAACCTCACGAATTGGTTCTTGCGAAGAGTTCACCGCAGTGCGTCCACAAAAATCGATTTCACATGAGTGTCTCCTTCACGCGCGTGCTAACATTCGCGAAAAACGTCCGGAAAAGCAAGTTAGACTACACGCTGAATGTGGATGAAGGAATCGCGGACGGGTTGAACTCTAAATAAAAAAGAACCAAGCCACTAGGTAGAACTTGCGAAGACTAGAAAAGAAGGAGACCGCATGATAGAGCAAGGACATTTCTAAGAATTTATGGCATAACATTGGAATGGTGTTGTTGTGCCACGTATTATGTATTGTGAATTATACTAAAACCCATTTTCAATTGCTTTGATATGCATGTAATGTTATTGAAATAATAGAATGAAGTCGACATATTTCATTCCTTTTATAGAGTTCGGCACACCGTGCCTAGGGGTACCCTATTTCCCCCGAAATAATACACTTGGTGCGTTGTACATTTACTTTATTCGATAAGAGTACACGTCGACGCGTCCAGCATGCCTCCTCGGAACCAACTCAACTGGCGGCACCGCGTTCCAGGCAGGCGAACAAAGCCATCTCCCTGGTCCCGTTAAGTGAAAGGCAGGGGATGGGGTGCGCCCTCGCCCGGCCGGCGCGTCCGAGCGCTTCCTCGTGGCGAGGCCGCCACACACGCGGAGAGGCGGAGCCTAGCCGGGTTAGAAGAAAGCCGGGAAGCATACGCGGCGGCCGGCGCGCGTACGTCGTGTGGTGGCGTCGTCGGCGCTAGTAGCGCGCGACTGCGGCCCGGGGCGACCGTCGGAATCTCTCAGAGCGCCTCGGTTGTGGCCGGCGCCGGTGGGGCCGCCGTCAGCGGGGGCGCCGGAGACGCCACAACCTGGAGCAGCGCCGGAAGTGCCGCCGTCTGGGACGGCGCTGGGGGCGCTTGAGGCGGCGCCGTGGGTGACGGCGCTGGGGACGTCGGTCACGGGCAGGTAGGCCGGTTTCACGAGGTCAATGGACACGCGGGAAGGTTGCCCGCGGAGTTGCAGCGTGACTGTCTTGTCGTCGCGCTGCAGGACCGCGAGTGGCCCGGTGTAGGGTGGCGTCAGCGCACCACGCACGGTGTCGTCTCGGAGGAAAATGTGCGTGCTCTGCGCCAGATCCGGGAAGATCAATTACGCCGGTCGCGCGTGGCGTGCAGCCGGCGTGGGGCGGAGACGACCGATCTGCTCCCGTACCTGCGTGAGGACGCAGGTGACGTCAGCCGATGGGATGGAGTCCATTGCCGCGACGAGCAGTTCGCCGGGAAGGCGCATCGGCTCGCCGTATACTAGCTCGGCGGCGGACGCTCCGATGTCCTCCTTGAGCGTATTG
>NNCF01126649.1:904985-926969 GCA_002313205.1 Laupala kohalensis | reverse complement strand
GTGATAGCGAGCGCAGTCGCTCTCCCAGGTGGCGCTGCGGCTGCAATGCGGCGAATTGTTGCGAGAGCTCGTCGAGACGACGAGCAAGGGCGTCGAGGGTGACGGCCTGCGGGCCGGGCGGGGCGCGCGCAGTGTGCACGACAAGCGGAACGGGCGTCGGGGCTACCTCCAGGACCTTGTCTGCGAGATGGGCGAGTTTGTGCAAGGCGAGTTCGCTCTGCGTGGCCAGGATCGCCTGAACTGACATGGGTAGGCGCTGGAGCCACAGCTCGCGCAGAAACCTGTCGTCAACTTGTGTAGCACCTGCGAGGTTGTGAAGGTGGCGCAGGAACTGGCTCGGCTTGCGGCCTCCCAGCTCCTCTCCGTCGATCAGTTGGCGCACGCGTTGCTGCTCGGAGGCCGAGAGGCGCCGGATGAGCTCCGTTTTTAGGAGCGAGTACGGTGCTGCGGCTGGCGGGTTGAGAAGAATGTCCTCCACCTCCGTGGCGAAACGGCAGTCCAGCTGCGATACAATGTAGCTGTACCGCGTGGTCTCCGATGATATGCCGGAGAGCTCGGCCTGGCTCTCGGCCTGGGCGAACCACAGCGACGGCCTGTAGCTCCAGAAGGGTAGGAGTTTCACAGACACGCGATGATCGTGGTTGCTTTATGGAGGCGGTTGGAGCGGTCGTGCTTCGTGCGCGGGTTGTTGCTGCTGCTGCTGCATGAGGAGCAGGAAGTCAGCGTTCTGTTGGTGCAGCTGTTCGATCTGAGCCTGCAGAGCTTCCATGATGTCGTGCGCTAGGCGGGGGCGGTCACGCGGAAGCGAGCGATGAGACGTGGCGCGGCGTAGTACGCGTACGCGGCTGACCGCGGGCGCGGCGGTATCGCGGACGAACGAGGAACACACTGCACGTCACTTAACGGGGTCACTACTTATAGGGATCGTTACACTGTGTCTAGGGATACCCTATTTCCCACCGAAATAATACGCTTGTGCGTTGTACATTTACTTTATTCGATAAGTACACCTGGTCGATGCGTCCAGCATGCCTCCTCGGAACCAACTGCCCTCACTGGCGGCACCGCGTTTCAGGCAGGCGAAACAAAGCCAATCCTCTGGTACCGTTAAGTGAAAGGCAGGGGATAGGGCGCGCCCTCGCCCGGCCCGCGCGTCCGAGCGCTTCCTCGTGGCGAGGCCGCCACACATTCATTATTTTCCATTGACAAGTCTTTGCTCTCATGACACTGCTAAACCAGAGAGAGAGTTCCTTATCCTTGCTGGGCTTAGCTGCATAAGGTTAACTAGTTTAGCTAGCTAGTTTCTCTAAAATTTTCTCGACTAAGATCAGTTGGGTACCTTAGATTCTCAGTATCCCCATCATTTCTCCTCCTCCATTCCTTCCTCCTTTTCATAAAGTTGAGTGGAAGCATAAGTCTGCTGGTCTGAACCTCGCTTCATCATAAACACCGAATGAAACAAATAAATAATATTTGTATAATTATATTGTACTCCAGGAAACAGAAGTTGCATTTTAATGCAATAAAAATACTGAAACATGCCACCCAACTATAATGGAAAAGTATTCGTCCTGTAATCACAATTAACCCAAAGCTGTCCAATAAGGTATAGTCGTATAATGAATGGATTAT
Organism: Laupala kohalensis; assembly: GCA_002313205.1. Lineage (NCBI taxonomy): Eukaryota > Metazoa > Arthropoda > Insecta > Orthoptera > Trigonidiidae > Laupala > Laupala kohalensis. Next base: position 925,337 of record NNCF01126649.1, on the reverse strand, counting down.
TTAATGTTATTTTGTGATACTTAAAAATTTTGTTGATAAATTACACTGGAGGAAATTCAAAGATTTGACAGTTATTATAAGAGATTATGAATCGAATTTAATATGACACAGAATATAGTAAATATTATAGGATACCCTAACTTTTTTCCAGTAAGTAAAGGCTTCTTCATGCTGAAAAAGTATACGTTAGAAAAAGCTTCGGTGAACCATCAAAGTCTTTAGGTTATTTGATTCATCAAGAATATTTTAAACTTATTAATATGGTTTAGTATCTTCATTATTGATTTCGCTTCATTTTAAACTCCAAAGAGGTATATGCTCTAGAGCTTGACACTTCGGGATTTAAAGCCAAATAGTAAGGTTTCAAGGTAGTTTTAGCGCCGGATTAGATTTTAAGGCAATATGTAATGCCTTTTTTATCATAAATAGTGCATGGTTCGAGCCACTACATAAGCTTCTGGTAGCGAGAACTGATTGGGCACAATGATAATTGCCTTGTAATATAGACGACCACATGGAAAATACCATGATTTAATAAACAAAAATTGAGCAAAGATTACTAACACTAAATATACCTTACCAAATAAAATAAATGAAAAAGGGATAACTTACAAAATAAAGGTACATAAATAAATGTAATTGTATGTTCTTATGTATAAGATTAAATTTGAAACTAGCAACGATATATCTAGAACATAATATTTCGTGATGTTTTAACTGTTCATGAATTGAGAACTCCCATAATAGTTAGAGCGGTATTACCTATTATTAGTGTAGGCTGCAGTAGGAAGTACACATGAGGCCAGCATTGTAAGTTTTTATGGTGACCGTGAAAATGGATCCACAGGCGAAAGTAGTTATCACCAAGTTTAAAAGTTGCGTGCTTTCATTAGTAAGTTTCGTGATGCAGAATGTCTGGGATTTTTAGCATGTGGTTTGTCAGATGAAAATTTCAGATTTCATCAACTAACAGAAATAAGCGTGAATTAGTAAGGTTTTGAGATTAAGATGTCGAGAGCACTAGAATAAGTACCTGAATATTGTTAACGAATTTTGGTCTTATCAACCAGATCACCAAACCGAAGGATTTCTATGTGCCTCAGACATCCAACGTTATAACTCACACAATATTATGGCAGCCTTAGGCACGTCTATCCTGTCCGGAGAATATGAATACCTTGATGGCAGCAGGAGTTTCAACCAGCCTCACGACAGACACGTTCTTACGATTATACACCACAAACACTACTCTTTTGAAGTCACTTTCCAATTTCGTATCATTCGTATTTTGTGTCATAATCTTATTTGCCTGAAGCAAAGAATTCACGAGTCACGCTATTTCGATTCGTGCCGTACCTCACGTGTCGATTCTGTAACTCATGTTCGATTCATGCTCGGAGTGTCTCCCCGTTCCTGTGACCGTTCGCGTATTCCGATACTTCTGGAGCAGCGACGCCAAATGGCGCCGAGAAATATTGGCAAGGGCATCGTGCCCGTGCTAACTGCGCAGTAAATTTAAATATAAAATACGTTTTTTTAAACAATAATGCTCTTGGCGCAAACTGGGTATTATATCTTACTTTAATTATGTCTACTATTTTGAAGTATCTCGTCTTCATCTCATGTTTATAGTCATGCTATAATGAGAAAAATAATTTAATTAAAAATAAATCAATTTAATTTAAATTTTACTTTTCTTTGCAACGGATGGTTTATATCAGAGGTTCTATCGGAAATGATTCGTAGATCAAGAGAGTCGCGAGTGTGAAACTTTTGTGAATAACCGCTTTACAGTAATAATCATAACCTCGGATCCATCGAACGATTATTCTCAACACTACAGCAGAATCGCAAGAATTACTATCCCCTCGTGTCTGGATTCAAGACGTGTGTAGACAAAACACAACTGAACTCATCTTTTGACGCCTACCCTTGCCAATTAACCAACCCTTGTCAATTAACCCTTTCTGGAAACAGTGAATCATACCATATGAGATCAGATCCAACATGCAATTCTTTTAGATTCAAGAAATTCAAAAAATTGATTGTCAAAATGTTTTACATCGATTTATTTGCGTGTGTCTAGATTCACGGAAGTTTACCGAAACAAAATTCATTTGGTCCGGGAAGCAAATGCTTACTGCCGATTTCCATTAAATAAATCATTGAACTACTAATTTGAACCATTGCCTTGTAATCTTGTAATACGAGTTCAATAATTTTAATAAAACCATGGAGCCAATAACACATGGTATACGAGAAATATTGTACATCTGCCAGTGGAAAGTAGGGAATGTTGGGTGCAAATTCAAGTTAAAATTTCTGCAAAATTGCTAGTTTAATAACACGAGAAATATTGTAAATGCCTTTAATGCAAAGTGGAAAGATTTTTCCAATGTTTACTTTAGACATGAGTACAACAACATGTGCCAAAACATATTCAATAAGTGTGACAGTAGATTACTTTTCAGCTTCGTACTTTTCAGGTGAAAAGTAACTTTTCGTGATTTCGACCTGTTGAAGACCACTATTCAAGGTAATTGGTAATTCTTAAAAAAAAGTTGAATAATTTACTCAGTTATATTCAAAATATGACCATGTTACGAAGTGTTTATTGCATTCAAAAGTGTGTGTCACAGATAATTTCATTTCATGAAACAAAATATTAAAAGAACGTTAGCTATTTTACAGTACATTTATTGCATTTTCTCAGGAATTTAAGAAATTATTTATTAAATGAATTCTTTAGATGTAATATTTGCCAGAGTAAGCAATCTTCCAAATGAAAAGGGAAGAGGAATGTAAAGTATTTTCAATGACGTTAATAGGGAAATTTGTGTATTGTGGAAGGAAAGGAGTAATGATTTGAAGTAGAATACTCGGGGAAAAATTCAGGCATGGTGCAATAATATTTGTGAACTCAGATTAACATCGTACGTCTCTTAGACTCAGAACATGAGAAACGTGACGCAGAAGCGAAGTACACATATTTTGCATATTTGTCATCTTGCATCGCATGTTCAATTAGGTTCAATCATCGTTCCTGTAGGAAAATTCTTATTATTCCTTTTTACTAAATATAGAACGAAAGGACGAGGTTATTAAGTATAGGAGGAACTTCTATTCATGACAACCTTAGGCGTGGAATAACGTACTGATATAGAACGCCACTCAAAAAATTAAATAACACAAATCCTTCTCTTGCTGTAGTGGGTCTTATTTTAAAAAGAAGGACAGACAGAAAGCAATGGAGGTAATTAATACAAATATATTTCACTTCTTTCTGTAACTTTTAAGGGAAACCAAAATGCTTAAAATGGGGGGGAGGATCTGATTTAATCCTTCAGTACTAATAGCTGGAAACTCTTCAAATTCCAGCCAATTCGAAAAATTAAAGAAAAACGTTTCTAAAATACAAATTTCTTAGTCAGCACTCACTTTCATAGATTCCATCATTTTACTTTTGGTGAATAAGGTGATTGAGCTATCCCACAAATCTTACAAAAATCAGTTAGTAGTCATTTTGGTCGATTGTATTTGAGGTTCATTCGTTAGAAATGGTGATCTTCTAATATTTATCCCACAACGCACTGACATAGATCCCACAAACGACAAGATAATTAGCTATCAGACAATGGAAACTATTGCAGAGTTAATATTTCTAGTATACAAAATTTTATGATTACATTGGTAATGCTAAGTATTAATTTGGCGTCCGTTGTAATAAATCTTTAGTAATTCTTTTCTTACATTCAAAGGGCTCTAATGACCTTGCCGCTAAAGAGCCCTAAAGCCCCACAAAAAATCTTACATCATTAAAAAATCACAAATAATAATATATTTATCTTCAATTTTCATATGTAAAGTAGAGTATAAACAACTTTAAGAAAAATCCGAGCTACAACAATGATGAAAATTGTTAAACCACGAGAATTCTAATAACATAATTTCTCTGTTTCACTTCACAGTGGCATTGTTCAATTTCTCAATGGACCATTCTATTTCAACAGTTTGTTATACTTCTTTTTTAATTATTTATTATTAAAAATATACTCAAGACAATAAGAGAAATATTGATTGAATTTTCCCACTGACTAGAGACTGGCAATAGATTCAAAACGTACGTGGTACGTGATGTTTTTTACGGATTGAAACATTGCTGGCCCATCGTGTGGGCCAGCTGTTATGGAAACGCCACGAAGACAAGTTATTTTCCAAACTGCCGGCTCACAAATCATACCGTGGCCAGCTCGGTCGACCAGCTGGGCGCAGTCACAAAGAACTCAGCGGCAACTGGTTCCAATGTTCTTCATTCCGATTTTCCTCTCTACTTCTATTCTTCCATTCTATCCTTCCTTGAAATACTTTCAGTGTTACGGACCCGAAGACTCGGCATAAGCTTGGAGAAATACATTCTTTAACCTCGACGATAACACTTGTGTTACAATCCAGTTAGAGGATGGTTTTAGTGTTTCTATTAGCGAATGCGTATCATTCTTTCCAAGTGAATCTGGATTAAATTCTTGGTATTACTTGTTTATAATAGGAATGTTCTTCTTTAGCGAGAATCATTTACGTAACAAATGTCTCTTGTAAATTTTATAAAGATTCTGAGTGAAACTTTTCTGAGTGATTTAAATAATATTGAGCAACGGGACTCAATCAAAAACCGCGTAATTAAAATTTGAGTTCAAATGCACGAAGATCGATCACCACGACATTAATGAATCCGTATCCTCTAGAAAGACGTTGCACAAAGGAGCAGCTGAACGAGATGGCTTAGTCATTTTCTGTCTGAAACATTGCGGTATGGTGCATTCAACGTCTCTCAGATCTTGTCTGAGGCACACGACCCGCTCATCGCGGCTTTTGTGCTCGCCTTTGAAGGTCACAGAAAGAGACACGCCTTACGGAGATGCTAGCGCGAATGCAACGCCAAGAATAAAGCACGCTTTGTCGTGACCCGAAACTTACAATGGCCCGCACGCGTTGATCCAACATCGCAACAAATGTCGGGATGTCAACAACGGGTAAAAGGATGGGAAAGTGTCTTCAACAGGTAAATAAGAGAATAAGACAAGGCTTAAGCGTAAAGACGGAGAGAAATGCGTTACGTAAATTTTGCAAGGAAAACAATCGTTTTCAGTGCTGAAAATTCCAATTTCTCCCTCAACAGATATAGCTACTTTAATGAGTTATTCATATCGAAAGAGCAGATCTCACGACTCGAACCTCGCTATATGACATTGAATAAATACATTTTTGACATTCATATTGTTCGTGAATGTTCTTGCGTTTTAATAGTTAAATAGTTTAATAGAAAAAATATTGTCCCTGCAGCTTCAAATTCTAAGAAAAATGTAAATTAATGCAGTGAAAGAAACCTAAAAGAATATCAACAGTTTACTTTTCTCATCCTCAAGAATATTTGAACTAGCTTACTTATTCCGGTTTCTCCAATTGATCACATGTTCAGGTCTTAAAACACGATACCTTCCACTTCGATAGCATTGAACATCTTTAACGGCAACTCGAACAAAAGAGCACGGTGCAAAAGGAGACAGACGAAAAGAACGTTCCAAAGACACTTAGTCTCTAAACCACGTCAGGCGGAGAGTAGACGTACGGAAACTGATCTGTACTGAAGACCCCTCGTCGACTCAGCTCGGATCCATCCAGCCGCAAGAACCATAATCGCTGGTGGGTGGATGAGGGGTGGAAACAAGACGGTCGAAACGCTGAGTACCCAAGCGGCAACAGCCAACCGGAGGCCAATGCGCTCTTCAGCCAGAGTCATGAGAACAAGAAAAGAGCAAGAGAAGATGAAAAGGAGGAAGACAGAAGTGCAAGCGTTATGGAAGGAATACGAGGAAAGGAAGCGTTCGGCAAGCGAGATCGGAGGGAAACAGAGCAGGATCGCGGGTGGGGAGAAGAGAGTGACCGCAGCAACCGCACAATCCACTGTCGCTCGCTAACAAGCGACGGGCCACCTCCCCTCGCTAGATTTGCACAGCCTTGTTATACAGCACAAACGTCCCATTAGAAGAGGCAACGTCCACCCTCTTACCCCTCTTCCCACAATTGTCCTCATGCCCTTGTGTTTTCAGTCCAGTAGCATTTGTAACAAGCCTATGTTTCACTCTTGAAGAGAAATAGTCCGATGTGACCTATAAAATATCATTTTCAATTATTTAGGGCATGTTCAAAATGAAGTCGAAATTCCCTCGGCCATCTTCTCACCTCCCAAATTGAACGAAGAAATTTGCTTTTTATTCGTGTAAACAGAAATGACGGTTAAAAGTTTTGTCTCCTGATATGTTTCGTAATAATATGACTACAGTTTTTCAATTAATTTCAAATAATTGATAGGTGAAAGTACTTGCAAATAATAGTAGAGTGAATAATGTAATAGTTTCATTCATTTTTAGTAATTTTTATCATAATTTAAACAGTGGATTTTTATGACATCAAAATTACAGGCATTTCTAGAAGAAACGAATTAAGTTAAATGTGAGGTGAACACGAAAGAAATCGAACTAATATGTGAAACGCAGACAGAATTATTTCATTTAATAGCATATTTCGACTAGTCGAGACTAACACTTAACAACTAGTCGACTATTACTTAAGTTATTTTATGTTAATTTTTTTACGCATTTCAGTTATGAATTAGATGATGTAGTCTCAATGGCTTACATGTACCTGCATCAGAATCTATTCCCAAAGCAATCCTTCTTTCCTGTGGCTCCACCCGTCTCATATTACAGAAGACACGTCCAACGCAGTCGTATCCCCAGCAGGATCAAGGATGCCCGATTAGGCACGCCGTAGGGCTCCAGGGGCGTATCCGAAGCAGATTTAGCGCAGAATTACGCATAGCTGTCTCGTCTATCAAGGATGATTGATTATTCTTACTTCCGCATACTTAGTCACATCATAGAGTGAAGCCGCAAAGAGCTCTATGTGCAACATGAGGTGGAGAGGACGGTTTATGGAACGGTTGTGATGTGAGAGACAGGGAGGAATGGAGTCGATATTGACGACGGTAATGTGACCCATCAGAATGGTTGTCAGGCAACGAACCTCTCTCTCCCACATTGCTCCACTGTTTGCATTTCAATCACACCTGGAGTCACAGCTGCCATCTACGTCTTCTTCGCGACCGCCTTTCCCTTCAACCCCGTTTCTGGATCATATTTCTACCGGCCTTACCAACACATCCCAATCCTGAGCCTTGGTGTTCTATGTTCACGTGAGTTTTCACAATCGCCCCATATAATATTGAAAAGTATTATTCGGCCCTATATTTTTAAAATAATGCATCCTCAGGAATAAATGCATCTCTTTAACCCCTCCACCTGACATGCTGAATCGAAAAATATTCACTTCCAGCTACCATCTGTTGCATGGATTCACTTCCCGCGCCTAGCATAATTTCCCTACTCTTCTTGTAGGTGAGATATTTTGCAGCTAGTTTCACTCGTGTCTCACAAATCACACATTTTCCCTCCACGAAAATCCTTGTAGATGTCCAGATTCACGAACACATATAAGCTCTTTTCTGCCTTTTGTCAGTCATCTCTTTCTCGAGCTCCAGAAACGATGGTCTGACACCTTCGTACTCTTACCCCACTTCACCCCCCTCGCTTGATCATGTCAGAGGATTTCCCCACGTTAAGAAAGCTGATATGCACCGAGAGAATCCTTGTGCGTATTACCGTTTGTTGTGGGTGATCTGAAACTAGGGGGAGGTCGATATTTGCGTGACCGCAGCAAAATCCATTTACTTCTTCAATATCAATTGAAATTGTTCAAAGAGGGTTGTTCTGAGAATTGTCGTACATTTCTTTATTTTTTTAATGCTCAGTGAGTCTGATTCGCTTTCTCAAGCATTTGTTTATCTTGAAATTAAACTAAGCAGTCAAAAATTTTCAAATTTTATGAACTTATTCATTTTTATCTCAGTTAATGATTTAAAGGTAAATAATAAATTTCAAATTTAATGTAGTACTAGAGATTAGGTTTTATGTATTTAGACCAATACACAGTATAAAAATAAGACTGTGATGTGCAGTAATATGATCTGGAACAATAGTCATACACTCGCTGTTGAATAATATTTTACCAGTATATTATTACACCGGTGAATGTACTATTATATAACATTGTAATATTTGTAATTATTGTATTTCAACGTTTAAGACAGAGCTTTCGGTTATCAATCATAAATAGCAGCACTGTTCACGCCATACGTGAAGTTAACCGCAGTCAGTTGTGAGTGACCACTAGAGAGGTTATATCTGGCAGCGTGATCACAAACACGTTGAAGTTATTATAATTCAATGGCAAATACATTATTTTGTTACACACTTTAAGGATTTTTAATGCACTCAAACTGTAATAAAAATTAGCTCATCCTCTAGCCTCTGACTCAAAGGTGCGGGCAATCACAATTATATCGCAAATGACACACAGTTGTCGATGGAAGGGATCCTAAATGGAACGAAGATCCAAAGAACGTCGGGGGTTGAAACCCAACGAGTTTTATGGGGTGAAACGGAGTCAATTGAATAAAATAAAATGAAACGCAAATAAAAAATATAATATGAAAATCAAAAAGAGCTAATAAAAATTGGTTTCATGGAAAATTTCTTTAATGTGTGTTTTAATGAATAAAAAAATTAATTAATGATTTTTTTACTAATATCGAAAAATCATGTTTATTGAAGATGAATCCTTGTCTTAAAAATAAAAAAGTCATAAAAATGGCACTCGAACGTCCAGTGCTCGGACCTGTTAGTATACATAAAATGTTAAAAGAGGAAAAAAAATTGAAACAAGACAATATTCAATCATTATAAAAATACTGCAAATGTTTGATGAAACAGTTCACGAACATGTCATATTATTGAAATGCGAAACCAATCAGAAATAGATTATTATACAAATAACGCAAAATGGATTCTACAGAATGTGATTTCATGAAGATGAGTACTTGGTTAACTATATATGTACCATAACGTTAAGTGGTTTGACATGTAAAAAAAATAAAATATATTTCCAGATTTTGTCACCGAATTTTCCGACTCTAGTTTCAAACTCTGTATCGTATTCAAAACGGGAAAGTTTGAATCATTTCATAAAAAATGCGTAAATATTACATACCCTTTTCACGTCATTGACGACTAATGGCACACTCAAAACGCAACTCATGGGGTAAATAGGATAGATGTTGCATACAGTTTTTTTAATGAAGCACATACCCTCGCAAAAACTTCACAAAACGTTTATTCTGTTCCGCGAGAAACCAGTTTAACGCTCAACAAACGGCGACCAAAACGAGCACATCTAACTTCTTTCATCCTTTGCATCACCTGGGGACGAAGCCATTTTAAAAGTCTAGGCATGCGCAGAAAACGACCATAAAAGGACAGAGAGAGATGTGAGTGATGAATGTCAAAAGAATGATGGTATATCCCAGGGTTCCTGCGCCAACGGTTAGAAGAGAAAAGCAGATTGGATATCAGATAAATCAGATTATGTAGATTTCAGGGGTTTGTCCACGAAAGAATAAAAGAAATTCTGATGGGGAGACTGGTGAGGTATAGTTTGACACTTATATTCCTGTTTCACGTTTTGTTATTTTGTTTAATTGTAGGTCGAATTCAGTCCTAATTTTCTTCCGTATTAACCATTTCTACAAATAATTCATATCTAAAATTATACGTGCGTCGAACTTCTATCTTAATGGATTTTACTTACAATTCCTTTCATATTTTGCTCACGAAAATTACACTGAGGAAAAAGCGCCAACAACAGTTTTGTGCAGAAAACTGTATGAATAATATAACATTAAAATTAAATAATGATATGTATAATTAATTAGTAGATAAATAATCTAAATACACACACCTTGTTTCTTTTTATAAAGAAGAACGTAACTCTTAAATTATTAAATAGTTTTATATTGCTCTAATTTGTAAATTGAAATATACTTTTACACTTATTCTTACTGCACAAACATTGAATTAATTAACACAAATATATTACAGAAAGTCTCTTTGTTGAATTCATTAACACAAATATATTACAGAAAATCTCTTTGTTGAATTCATTAAGACAGTTTCTTTCTTGCACACAAGTAGTACTTAGTCTGTTCAACTTCATTGAATTTCCACGAACAAATATATTATCTCTTTGAATACTAGGAGATTGTGATGTCATCTCACTAATGGTTTCGCAGTCTTCTAGTTGTCATTCTCAATAAAACTTGATCATTCTTTGGAAGAATATGCCATTATAACCATAGGAATTCAGAGCTACTCAGAGCTGCCAGGCTTTTCAGGAAGAAAGAAGCGTTCTTTATTCGCCTGTCACCAGTTCGTCAACAAAAATTACATGAAATAACTGCAGACTTTCGTCATTCCTTTCAATACCTGAATTTATTGGTTGAAAGATGAACTGACATGCACACGAACGCACTTGGGTCCTGTTTTTCTCTTGCACATAGAACAGACTGGTTGCGAAAAATACTTACCATAAAATTTTGAAGAAAACATCAGCTCTGGCATCCCCGCACTGAAAAGCTTGTTTTGAAAGGCCGTCGTTCTGTGCACAGAATTTTTTCCCATAGCGTTTTCAAATTTCAAATTTAATTGATTCTACCAATATTTAGTCTCATTTCATAAAGTTGAAAAAGAAACGTATAATTCAAAATTTTCTCTCGGTGTTAATGTGAGTACCGATGGAGAAATCAATTCTCCATATGCCTACGTGAGTGGTGATTCACCGATATTGTTTATATAAGTGCAAATTTATTTCACATTAGTAACTCTTAGTTCCTAGAACAACTTATGGTTTCAAGACAAGTTATTATCGATGATAATACTCCAAGACGACGAATATTATTCTTAAATATTAAACTAAGTTAAAAATCATACGAAAAACTGTCAATTTTCGTCATAAAAACGTCTCTAATACAACAACAGGCTCGCGAAGCTGGTAGGCGAATCATGACTGGGTAAAATACGTTCACGTTTTCATTGTTTATCGGCATTGTCGTGAATAAAAGTCACTGAGACAGCAAACCAAAACACAAGTAAGCATAATGACCTCTCATTCATCAAGTCAGTGTCTGAGTCACTGTCGGGCCAGTTGGAGCGTGGGACTAGCCGAGATCGAATCTGAGAGGCCATCTTCTAATTCGTAATTAATTTGTAAGTTGACTTCTCCAGTCTTTACTATGTGGTTTGATAATTTATCAGACTGTCAAAGGTGATATATTTGGTTTCCCATGATGAAAACAGCATCGAATTTGGATTGACTAATCATTCTAAGGTGGAGATCGACCATTCTAGCGAAGATACATGCTGCAGTTTCGTCTGAGCCCACAGAAGCTTAAGGAAAGAACACGAAGGTGGTTCTAGGATGCGGGTTGGGTGGGGGAGATGGTATAGCGTCATCCTCAAGCACGAGCCGCCTTGGCGCGCGCTCCGATTGCAAATGCAAGGGCACGTCGTGACAGAGTGGCTACGTTAGTCGCCGCCCGCCGCTCAGAGAGAAGCAGAGAAAAGCCTCGCGCAGCACCACCTCTCTACATCATGACTATCCTCAAAGGGGATCCTTGATGCATATGTTGTTGCTCAAGTTTCGGGGAGAAGGGGTACGTAAAAAATTACCCGCCAGAAAAAGAAAAATTATAAGGAAGTTACAGGAGGACAAATTATCATTTAGATTCCCCACTATTATCTTGATGTAGCCATTGAAAACTTCTTGATCAATAGCAATAAAATCTACCAATGTATTTGTTAAAGCATTCATAAGTGGGGAGGTGCGTACTAAGTTAGGCAGGTCAATCCACTGGTCATTTATTACACAGAATGTCCCAGGACTCCATGTCAAAAATTGGAGAGTGGATGGAGCCCATTGACAGAATAAAAATTACATTAAGTCACGTATATCCCGAAGGAGATATAATGAGACAAACAGAGTAAGAACACAAGACAAAAAAGAGTTTAAAGTGCATTTTTAGGGGAAATGAGAAAGTGATAGTGATGTTCAATGTTGAACAACTGCGAACTGCAACAGATGTTTAAAGATCTGTCCATTAATAGCCATTCAGATCCGCACCAACATCGCAAGGATTGGCGAATATCTTCTACCTGGAGTCTCGCGAAACCCCGCAACGTCGGTGAGAGGTCTGCATGGCTGTTAATGGACAGATCTTAAAAACATCTGTTGCAGTTTGTTTTTGATAAACTTCAATACCTAAATCACTTCCTGATTTCTCCTAATAATGATCTTTACACACATATTTGTATTGTGCTCTTACGGCAGTTTTCTCCTTATATCTGCTTCGGGAGACATTTCCGGGCATGTGTACCTACCTTGATGATTTTTGTTCCTATTAAGGTGCTCTACCATCCCTCGTATTTTTTACGAATTTTTCTGCGACACTCTGTCTATATTTAACGTCTGAGTCAATTCAATGTAGATAAACACGATCAGTATTCATAAGTTGAAGATTTATAACATTGATGTAATTCGTAGAAGCACCGGAAGATGACACCAAAATAGTTCTTTTTAACAAGAAAATTGAGAAAGTATTTTAATCAATATCACTAATAAATCGACATCTATTTTGGTCATTACTTCGAACTAATGTTTAACTAAAATAATTCTATATATTTATTAGTTTCGTTGTTTTTAACTCACAGAACTTTATTAACTAACCATTTAATTAAAATGATTTTTCAAAATCGAATAATGGTAAACGAATCCAAAAACAAATTTAAAAACTCTCAAAAAAATCTGTATAACTTGTCTTAAAATTGTACCTCCAGTATATTTAACTGGAAAGGGAATATTCCATAGTGACTGAAATAGTTCGAAATAAGATTATTATTATTATTATTATTAATATTAATTGCGGTTATTCCCTATTGGAGAGTGCATTATAACTTAAATATTTTCACGATTTGCTTTTCTTCCTTTGCTTATTTTTTCGTTCCTCCCAAATTCTCTTCATGCGTTCACTGTGTTCCTTCTTTCTTTCGTCGGTCCATTTGCTTTCTTTGCAGTAAGTACTCGTATGTATATATTATGAATGACCATCAACACTCAGAAAGATGGTCAGGAAATAAAACGGAGAATTTCAGCCTACGTTTCCATGTTTAATACATCTTCTGAAGGGCATCTCCTATAAAAGTTCATCACATGAATAAAACTTCGGAGAAACATCAACAAAAATTACAATGCATTACAATTTAGTCACTTCTCTTAAATTATCTCCTCACTCATCGTCACCACTCACTCTTACTTAACGTACTACATGTATTTCCCGCTTAAGCGCAGTATTTTACCCAACCACTAAGGTGACTCATATTTGCCTCACACTCGTGTCACAAACTAAGTTCGTTACAAACTAACAACATTGAAAACCATAATTCTAAACTACATAAGATGCATTACGTTTACACATTCCTAAACACGTATGTTCATTGAATTAAATACATAATATCACACAATACAAAACAAAATATCATGGAATACAAAAACGAATATTATAAAATACAATACCCAATAACAAAGAATAGAATACACACTATTATAAATACACAATATTATACAATACAATATACAATATTATAAAATAATTATTGAATTGATGTAATTCATTTTGTAAGATTACAAATTTGAAGAAAAAACTACATACATCGAATACTCTAGTTAGCAGTCCACTTTATAAAATAAACATTTTACTTTAATATTACTACATATTTTATACATGTTTCCTTATCAGTAAAATTGTAATTACATGTACATCTATCATTAAACACATATAAATCTTCATTTACCTACAAAATTATACTACATATTATTTCGGGTAGAGGTGGATTTCTTATACAGGTTCTCTAGGCTTTGTCTACGGGCGTGTTTATTGTAACAATAAATCGTGAATTTAGTGTTTTTTCAACNTTTTTAAACACTATACTCAGAATAATCTATAGTTCGATAATAACTTGTACATGTAAATTTACAAACATATTTGCGTTAAATTACAAACATATTGACATTATATATGTATTAAAACTCGCAGTTAACTTTTTATCTTATCTAGGAACTTTTACTGAAATTTTTGAATCCGCATCTGCCTTAGGGCCCTTGATCGGAATTGATGGGATGGTCCCTTGCTTGCTTCCGGAGAGTAAATTAGTTTATTGTCCTCCACGTGGTCATACGCAGTCTGTACTGTTTTTTGACAATAAATTTATTATTATTATTATTATTATTATTATTCTACACAGAGTACTAATACCTATGAAACCACTGATTTATTTAAACTATTATTACATTTTTATGCTTAAGTGATTTTGTAAATTTTGCTATGTATATTATCATTTAAACTAAGGCAACATACTATACCTTTTCTCTGGTTTATTGAATTTTTAAATTCTTTTATGAACATTTCCAATCATCTCAATTTTATTTCATCCTGGTCTGTTTTAACGATAGTAGAATTATCTACGTCAATTCTGTTACTTGGTATAAATATGAATGGCTAATGCTATTTTTTATTAGTTTTTATGGAGTGTTTATGTTGGTATATCCTAGCTTTGTAGTATTGTGTTGAACATTCTACATACAGGTAGCAGTGTAGTCTAAACATTGAGTTTTGTAAACAAAGTTGGATCTAAATTATTCAGGAACAGAGCCCTTCAGATTGGTAAATAAATTGCCTACTTTCTTCGTATTGTAAAATGAGCATTTCATTTGAGTTTTGTTTCTAAAGATTTTGTTTATTTTTTCACGCGGCAACAAGTGTATGGAATTTTCAAGTTGAGGTTTCTCTGATTGTCTATTTTATTATTGAAGTTCACTATCAAACCCCGCTAAGTCTGTGTGTCGCTATTTTAGACAATCAATTTCATTTACTATTTTAAATTATCACTTCACCTTCATTAGATATTTAAAAAAGTAAGTAAGACATTACTCTCTATTACTTGATAGCAGAATAAATAATGTAAGAAATATGCGCTAAATTTAAAACACTAAAATGCATATAAACCATATTAAAATAAGCATTACAGTTTCAGGAGGACGGGGATCTGCGGGGATCTTCACCCATCCACAGGATCCTTTGTGAACCAGTTAACCAAGTGTTGTAGAATAACGGAGAAGGTTAAGATTCTAGGGGAAGACCAAGGGGTTCTATGAGCTGTTTTGGGCATATCTGGGACGAGGAAGTGATATGGAGATGGATAGACTAGCTTTTGAGTTGAATGGACAGCTGCATCATACCGGTCCAATAAATTATGACCCTAACAGCAACTCAACATTGTTCATTAATGTCAGTGATGAAAACATACTGAGAACCAAGCAATAGCTGCATATAGATTATTTCAACCGAATTTAATTCTCAAAACCATTTTGTCAGCTATTATTGTACAATATGAAAAAACTCATTCAACATAATTGTGTCCCTATTATCAACGGTAGAGCTCTTATATTAAATTCCCTTCATCCTTCCTTCTGGGAATTCAAAGGCATTTCAGATGTACTCTCGGAAACAAATAATTCGCTTTTCCTACCATCAAGAGAAATAACATTTTCCCCGAACATTAAAAAATGTTTTCACAAAAATATTTCAGAACACATCGTTTATAACTCGGATATGGACAAATTACAGAGTATATTTAAAGTTCTAAATATGCTCCCAAATTCCTTTTAACTAGAATATGAAATCACATTAAAATAACTTATCACGTGCATCATTATAGGGGACGATGCACAACCGTTGTGATGAGAAAATAAGTTGTAGAGAGGAATGATCAATTTGACTCAAAGGTGCTTTTGAATATGTGGTTTATAATAAACTGGATCAAATCCATTGTTATAGAAGTTACTTCAAATATCCTGATCAAATGTTTGGAATAGTTTTGAGTACGGATATTTTTTAGTTTTTATTTCTCAAAAAGTGTATGAGAAATAAAATATGTTACTTGCATTTTTAACATTCAAAAAATTGGAGATTATTTTCATAGGGAATTCAAGCGTGTATGAAGCAAATATTCGTCAGAACAAAATGTTAAGGAGTACCTTTTTGTGAAAGTGAGTGAAATAATTTGGATGTATAGTTATTTCGTTATTATGTTTGACCAAAAATACCTTAAGCCAATCCTTTATTACGAAAAAATGAACAACTTAATCATTTAGACACACATTTAGAACTTTTAGACACAATGGCTCTTATTTTATGTTTCTCCATTTTTTAGGAATATAAATTGGTATAAAGTAGTAGTTAGAAAGAAAACTACATAAGAGATTATGAATCTAAATTATTTCCGGTAAGGTAATGCAAACAATTCTGTACTACAGTGCCAATAGAAACCCGTGATGCAATCCGAAGTGATTCTGCTAACCTACATCTCTAGATCCGAGTGGAATTTATTGGGGTGGACAAAGCAGTCTGCGTCAGATTTCCACGAATTGCTCCCATTTACGCTACTAATAAATTCAAGATATTGGTCCAATTCTAATTCATCTTTCTTTCATCTTGCCTTGAGGAGGTGTGTCAGGTACAGCGCATATTGGCCATATGCGATTCCCATGAAAATATCACAAGACAATATTCCATTTTGTAACCCCACATTTAAGAAGAGAAGGAACACATTTCGAAAAGGAACCGGTAATGAGAAATGAAAAGAACTGCAAATGATGACTGAGACCAAATAGTGGGGAAGCTGTGAATGTATATGCCGGTCCATTACTATACGATAAAATTTTACTACACACTAAAAGTATTGAAGTTGGCATCAAACTCTCACTGCACCAAACAAAAATAAGAGTATATTTCTTTCTGTGATTCCTGTATTAAATTGCAATAAATTGAATGACTTTCCTGTGTGAATCTAAAGGTCTCTCAAGCATTTTTTCACATTGTGTAATGACTGCAGCTTCGAAAAAGATAATTAAGAACACGCAGTGTGATTGTTACCTGGGCATAACGCTGGCTATGAAACCTCGTGTGCACTTTATGTGTTGGCTATGAATTCTTCCAGTGAACAAATGTATCTAGAATCAAAACGTATCATTCGTGCATACCCCAGTAATAAGAAATGCACATCGGCGCGAAGCCATGTAAGGAATGCTGAAACGTCATTCGGAGACCTTTCACCCTTCATGCTCGAGTTCCACCGACGTCATGCTGCTTCAGCGGTAAACAATGCTGAGGGAGATCCAGCAGCTCCCGTGGGGCGAGTTAATGAACCGCCTGTTGACTTTTGTGTGCTCTCTGTGGCGGCGAGAGGGCGGAGTGGATAGAGGATGAGGAAACACAGTCATGGAGTGGAAGGGGTCAAGGAGAGGGGAAAGCATAGTGCGAACACAAGGATATGCTCGTTCAGGAGATCACTTTCAATTGAAGAGGACCAAGAGCATTCCGAGAAACAACAGACTAAATTAGTGCAAATGATTCCTTAACTAACTTAAGACAAAAACGACGTAGACATATTTTGTTTCGGGAGAATTCTGCAGAACTTTCACGTTTTGTGAAAAATCTGATAAAAATGTTTGAGTGTTTGGGACACTGAACATAGGCAGTTGTTTGGGATGTTGAACATATGCAAACAAATAATCCATCACTGCCAATGTGAGACTACCTCTTCCAAACTCAACTGAAAAATTAGGTTTAATATTTTCTAATAAATCAATAATTTAATAAATTAAACATCATATTAACGTGAATAAATATCCATGTGCTATATGTCTGTAGTAATATTTTTCTCTTATGTTATATTCAATATAGGAGAGAAGGGTTCTAATGACCTTGCCGTTCACGAGCCCTAAAGCTCCAGGAAAAGAAATTAAATAAATAAAGGAGATTAGATACCGGTACTTAAACCAAGAAATCTCCAGAGCGTCGTCGTATATACTTTTAAGTACTTTAAATTACTGACAAAACTCAGCTCAGTGGATTCTAAATTCATTCAAGAAATCAGTATTGTATGAACTTCTTGGAAATAATAAAATCATTATTTGTTGTATGTTAGATACCTATTTTAAAATAAGTAAATTATCTTACTATGCACTGATTAATTGAAACATATTTTATCCTAAGAATAAAAACAACCTTATAACATATTTTGAATGTTCGTTTTAAAAACTTTTTGTATATTTTAATTCTGTGCAATAAAACGAGCAATAATTTCATCTGAACACATTTTTACGAAAACTGTTTAAGTTTTGTTAATGTAATTTTCAGAATTGATGTTTTTTTTTAATGTTAAATCTATCTCGCGTGGTCTTTCCTCTGGAAAAATTCCTGTCCGTACCATAAAAAAGCGATGACAGGTGCATACAGGTAAAAAGAATCAAAATAAAGAATCAAAGACAAAAGGGGACAGGTAAATAATCTGTTTCTGGTTTAAAACTCCTATCACACTCAACAATGGATGTCAGTAAGAAAATTTAAAAAATTTGTATTTTCGGTATGAAGTAAATACATCGAAAAATCATCCATGACATCCTTTCTCAATACCTTGAAGGGCGGACGACAGGCGCTCTAGCATCAAGTTGTGGAGGCGGTGACAGACTTAGTCAGGTGTCTACTTCGCAACGATGTTTACCCATCGCTGCGTTTTCTGACCGGAAGAAAGCTTATTCGGCGCTGTCACCTCTCGAGCTACAAACTTGTGGGAATGCCAGTCAAGAGTTTGCAAGGAGACTTCTCTCCTTCAAGCCGGGAAAGGAATGTGTATACGTTTTCGGAGACATCTTCGGATTTCTTACCACAAATTATTTAGAATATAATTTTTTATTTATTATCGCAAATCATAAATAAATCTTACTCTGAATTAAAAAATAAATTACAAACAAAATAAATCTATGGCCTCTAAGGCAAAGCCTGCTTAGAGGTTTCTTAACAATGGTTCAAAAAATAATTGAGTTCTAGGACATAAAATTGAGCTTTAAAAATTATAACAAAATCCCTTTCTTTAACAACATTTGCATGCCAAAAAATTTCTTATTGTAAGTATTACGGTCGTTTTACCCTTGCAACATTATTAGTAGCAGACGTATAACAAATAATTCAACATAAATGTCTTATACTTAATTATATGGATTTAGTACAAAAAATATTCCTTCTTACAATACTATCGTTATAATCGTAATTGTTTTGAATATATTATCATTATAATTATCCCATTAACAATTTAATGCAATATTTTATTTGTTTACTAAAAATCAATACTGTTTAGTGTTAATAGCATTTCTTTTTACCTTTTCTTAAACTGAATTATATTACATGAAATTTTTGTCATCCGGTATTCTATTAAACATTTTTGGACCTAAAAAATTATTAGTATAAAATTTATAACTAGGTCTAGGAACGGTTAGGTCATTAGTATTTCGAAGCATTCTCCGATACATATTTTCAACTTCAGACATATTGTCACTTTTTTATAGAACATATTTAAATCTTTGAATACAAACATATCTGATCGGAAGAATTTTGAGAATAATAAAAAATGGATTAGTTGATTCAGTTTTGTTTATACCTCTAATAATTCTAATAATGAATTTTTGTTGTATTACTGTTGGATAAATATTGAAATAATATCTACTATCCCAATATACAACACCGTAAACAATTCTACTGAGAACCAGTGAGAAATAGATTAATTTAAAAATACTTTCACTGCACTCTGAAATTAAAAAATCTAAGAATGCTGTTTAATTTACGTTTCCAACGGTTAATATGTTGTTTCCAAGAAACAGATTGGTCCTCTATTACCAAGTAAAAACACTAAAACATAAGTAAATAAAAATGATTTTGAAGCAAATTTTAATGAGAATGTCTAACTTCACATGGAGTACAAATCTTCAAAATAAATGACTGTCATCTCAAGGAATGTCGTGTTTCTAATTGCTTCCTTCTGCGCAGTATAAACGCTATTTTTCTGTAACAAAACAGTATTTCACTTTTCACATAAATTATTCAATGTTTTAATGGTTTTTGAGTTTTCTGTGACTTTCGTATACGTAAGAGAAATTTTGAACAGTAGTTCCATTCAATTTCCAATCAATTTTTTTTTCAATTCCACCGGATCTCTTTCCTCAAGTATATTTTTCTTATCTATTAAAAACTACTTTCATGAGCCCCGTTTCCTTTTTTATTTCGTTTTATAACTTTTTCTCGTATACAACCTTTTGGTCATATAGCTTGTTAAATTACCAAAAATAACTTATGAATCTGACAAATAACTGTTATTCATATTATTTTACAATGAATGGAAGTGTCCAATTAGTAGTTTGTTTGGATAATATGTTTGTTTCTGGGTATAATAGTTG